>JAAVUI010000447.1:0-12500 GCA_014899075.1 Fusarium goolgardi
TTAATTTTCTATTTTATATAAAATAAAATTAGTAACTTATTATTAATATAAAATTACTAAGGCTTATACTAGCGCTAATATTTATAATGCTAGTAACCTGTACATTACTAAATATAAGTATAAAAATACTAAGAAGGATTCCAGACAAATAATACCATCGAGGGATTAAAAAATTAAGATCACAATGTAATGAGTTTGTTATAATTGTACGCTTTTGTAGAATCATTATGTATACTTGGAGTTTGTAGAACATTCGTTGAAGTAAATATTCGGAAATAAACACCTGCCTCTAGTAAAAACTGCACTGCCCCTTCACATAATGGATGGATGATTGAATACTAAGGTGCTTGGAAGTCAATAAAGTCGAGGTATCTTATCGGTGTAAGCAGGATATGACGAAACTGAGACGTATCCTATAAAGTCGTCCTAACTGTAAATCATTATCACTTTCCACCCTCGTTGCTCGTGTCACTACTAGACCCAGAGCCATCCATGTATCTCCCAAAAACATACAGCTCAACATCAGTGATATCCTTTCTAAACTCCTTCGCAACAGTACGACGAAAGTACACTCGCTTTGACCACTTGTAACCCTCCGCTCCAGCAAAGAATACTCCAACAGCAATAAAGATGACACCCCACTCCCAGTCGATAGGGCTATGCATAAAAACCACACGGTTGATGACAGGGATATATAGCGTAGGTGGAATAAGAACAAAGCTGAGAGTAACAGACCAGAACAGGAAAGGGTTTTTCCATAGTCTCTTCGCCCAAGCCTTGAAACCACCACCCTTTTCGAAAATCTCGGCAAAGAATGATCGCCGGAAATCGACGAGTTGCCATGCAAAGAGCAGAAAGTCCCACGTCATGGTTGCGAAAGCTGTTGACCGTGCAGAAAAGACCGTCTCGCATGATTTCGAGTAGGTGCTATTGCAGTCGTGACCGAGGCCTTGACTGTTGAAACCGTAGAGGACAATAACTGAAGAGCCGAGAATACTGATGAGCATCAGGATGCCATAGACGACAAGATCAACGAGGAATTCGGGAGTGAAAACGCCGTATTTGAGCTATGATCGGTTAGCCTTGACTTTTGACAAAAGATGTCTAATTTACTTACACTATGAGGTGGTCGACGAAGAATATCAGGACTGGCTTGCTCAAACCCAAGACCCGTCTCAGTAAAAGCTCCAGCGACCAACAACATCCAGATGATTTCCACGGGAGTCATGACAAAGATGGAAACACCACTCTCATCTTTAAATGCCAGTCCAGCAAGAAGACAGATAACAAATGCAAAGTTGGCAGCGAGTACATGAAGGATGAACTTTTGAATATTATCAAAGATTCGACGTCCTTCTTCGATGGCATTTAGGATCGAAGCAAAATTGTCGTCTGTCAGAATAATATCAGAAGACTCTTTAGCGACATCTGATCCATTTAGGCCCATCGCGATACCAACATCTGCATGCTTCAAGCTGGGACTGTCATTGACACCATCGCCTGTCATGGCAACATAGCGACCACGTCGGTGCAAAGCCTCAATCATTCGTACCTTTGTCGTAGGCGAGCAGCGAGCTACGACAAGAGGCAACTCAGGTAAAGCGTCAAGTTCAGCGTCAGAAAGGTGATCAAAATCATGAGCCGCCATTACCATTGTCTCTGCAATGTCAGCGCGCACCATCTTCATCCTCTCCTGAGATGGGATGATAGATACATCGGCAGCAATAGCTCTAGCAGTCTCTGGGTGATCACCAGTGAGCATATGTACGCTGATGCCAGCTTTCTGACACATCTGCACACTATCCCGAGTTTCAGGCCGAGGAGGATCGTAAATGCCGATAAGACCACGGAAAACAAGGTTCTTCTCAAAGTCGGATCGATTTATCGCGGACGTTAAATCTTCTGGTAGACCGACAACAGGAGATCTACTGGCAAAGGCGAGGACTCGAAGACCGAGGCGAGCGAAAGCTTCCATGTTTTGCAAGATGGACTCATGGGCCGCTGCATCAAGAGGCTTGATATCTCCAGAGACTTCCATAGATGAACAGCTGCTTAGAACACGCTCGACTGCACCTTTGGTGAAGATGTGCGACTCGTTGACAACTGTATCCTGGAAGATGACCGACATTTTCTTGACTTCAGAGTCGAAAGGGAATTCCACAAGCTGTTTCCATCGTGGGCTGGGACCAGAGGATAAAGACATTCGGTTCCAGTTGAAACGAGAGACAAAGACCTGTATGGCAATTTCAGTCGGATCACCTTGCACAAGCCACTCCTCAGGGCCACCATCCTTGCTTCCTTTCTCAACAACAGCCAAGTTTGCAAGCGAGGCGATGTCAAGGTAGTGCTTGAGAGCATCATTGGCGTTGGGTTCTTCCGAAGAATTTATCACGTGCGACTTTGACTCTTCGCCAGGAGCAGATAGCTCTGTTGGCTGGACTGGTGTATAATCGATGTCGCCGACTGTGGGATTATAGGGTTCGTTCGTGGAGGCCACGGAGTAAGTGCCATGTCCAGGAAGCCAGGCCATTCTGACGACCATCTTGCCTTGAGTGAGAGTACCGGTCTTGTCAGAGCAGATGTCTTATCATCGCGTTAGCTCATGCAACCATCAAACGGTGTCGACAACTCAGCCACTTACTGGTAACGCCACCGAGAGCCTCCAGGCTCTGCATATTTCTCACGACAACCTTTCGACCCACCATCTGCTTCGTTCCAGCTGCCATTGTGATGGTTAATACCAGGATCAGAGAAACAGGGAGAGTTCCCACGGCTGTCGCAACAGCATAGATAATGACATCCTTTCGGGGATCAAATTCATTGGCTGCCAGGACAATGATGGCACAGACAATGGCAAAGGCAAAAACATAGAGGAACAACTGCGAAAGCTTTCGTTGCAGAGGAGTCCCAACATTGACACCCAAGAACTCGCCGATGATGTCGGCGACTGTCAGAAGCCATTTGGTAACGTGAGCACCAAACGATGCTTTCCCGTTCTCGTCTCTTTTGACCTGTCGCTTCTTCCGTCCCGTGTCCTTTAAAGCAGCTGCAATAGCTCCGATCTCAGTATAAGCTCCAGTTGCAAACACAACACCTTTTCCGCGGCCTTTGGTGACAATCGTGGAGCTATAGCAGATATTGAGACGGTCGCCAGGTCCTGTGTCATCATCAAATTGGGTCGCAGGGGCCTTCCGAACGGGTAACGACTCTCCTGTGAGCAAGGCCTCGTTAGACTCAAAGTTGGCAACTTCGAGCAGCCGTATATCAGCAGGTACCGAGTCACCCATCTTGAGATCGATGATGTCGCCCGGTACGATTTCGCTCGTTTGGATCGTCATAGTCTTTCCATCTCGAAAGACATTTGTCGTAGGCTGGCTCAACGACTTGAGAGAATGGACGGTTCGAGCGGCTTGGAGATCCTGGAAGAACCCAATGACGAGGTTGAGAAGGATGATAATGGCAAGAGCGCCGCCTTCTATCCAAGCTTGGATACCAAAACTGGCGGCCAAAGCAAGTATCAACACCTATACCAGTCAGCAAAGCCCATCGTTTACTGTATTTGATACCTACCAAAGTCATACAGTTGCAGATCTGGGCGATGAAGATCTTGATGGGCTTGACACCCTCTTCCTCGCCGAGATCGTTGGCGCCATACTCAGCAAGCCTTTGAGACGCCTCAGAAGCATTTAACCCAGTGTCAAGGTTCGTATTGAGCTCTTGGACGACTGTATATGCTGGGAGAGCATGCGCTGGACGCGACAAGGGCTTGTTGGATTGTCCAGACACATGATTCTCCATTGCTGGAGGTATCTGCTTGGGCGACATGGCAAACGACTCGAGATCGACTTTGTCAGGTAAGGAATGACTGGAAGGAAAAGTTGGTTATCTCTCCAATTAAATGACTTAAATACGTCTTGGGTTGAACCTTGTCGGTGATGTCTCTCTATAGATGGATCAAAGTTAACCAGACAAGAAACACAATCTTGGATATACCTTGAGTTGACATGACAGAAGTTACAGTCTTGGCTTTATATTCAGTTTATATGGAGATGCCAAGAGATATGCTTTGCTCCCCTAAGCCAACTGAAGTAAGTTATAGCGTGTTAAGATTTGCTTAAGAAATGGGTCTCGCCTTGAGGAACGACGTAGAAAGATGGAAATATGACAGTACGTCTTGGCAATCCCGGACCCCGAGAAGTCCATCTCCCGCTCTTTTGTTTTTGTTTTCCATGTGTGATATTTGCTGTACCGGTTCTTAGTCTTGATTCCGATGCAATGTCGTGGCAGAGAGCCATAACAATTGAAAACAAGTTCAAGGTTGGTCCTCGGGGACATTCTCATGTTAACTAGGATAGTGAGCCAAGACTCCAATGCATTATTAGCGTGTAAACTGATATTCTAATTGGATGAGAGGATGTTCAAGGGGGCTGGAGACATCCATTCATCGACGTTCTTTGTGAGTTACCCAAAATGGCATGTCACAGCGAGCGGGACTTACTAAGCGGTCGGATTGTCAAGTTAAGCTTTATTCGTTGGTACGCGAGTGGATAAAGACAGGTACGTGTTCATGGGAGAACGACTCGATGTATTTTTTGATTGAGGCAATCTCTGGTTGATAAGTAATTTGTTCATTTCCCAAGATTAACTATAATTCAGCAACTTTATTCTTGTCGATAGTATGAACCCGAGGGGTTGTCTACCTAGGTAGTCATTATGTAACAGGCAGTCAGTCACTTTTACAGACGCCGCTTACCCTATGCCAATGTTCCCCAAACTTGATCCTGCTCTTTCCTTGATTCAACCAGCCCGGTAATATTGTGCTTAATAATACATAAATGTCAACTTCACGCCCTTCATCATCCAGCTACAGAATATTAAAGGGCAGCCTCTCACATGGTTTTCCAACAAAAGCATTGTCAATATCTAAATCCAAACGCAATGGCCACTCTCCCTGCCCCGTTTAGCGAAATTGATCGCGTCCAACTGCTGTTCAATCGCCCTACAGACATCGAACCACTATCTCGCCTCACAGAATCCGTCAATGGCAATGTCGAGCTATGGATAGCTCGTGAAGATCGTAACTCAGGCCTCGCATTCGCCGGAAACAAGGTTCGCAAGCTTGAATACGTGCTAGCAGATGCTCTTGCAAAGGGCGCAGATACCATTGTGACTACAGGCGGTATCCAATCGAACCACATGTGCCAAACCTCTGCTGCCGCTGCTCGGCTTGGTCTAAAAGTGAGAATAGGCTATCTTGACAGGACAAGTTGTGACTGACCAATTTCAAAGGTTGCTCTTTATCCTGCGGATCGTGTTGCTTCGGATGATGCCGAGTACCAATACTTGGGAAACATCCAAGCAAACGCCATTCTCGGTGCTGAGACTTTTCCAGCCGACACGGCTGAAGAGACTGTTATCACGACTCTTAAAGAGCGTGGCCAAAAACCCTACTCGATTCCTCCCGGTGCCAGCTCCCATCCCCTGGGTGGCCTAGGCTATGCTCGCTGGGCGTTAGAATTGCTAGAGCAGGAAAAGAGGATCGGCGTGACCTTTGATACCATTGCTCTCGTGGCAGGGTCCTGCTCTACCCTGGGAGGTTTACTCGCCGGATTAAAGCTTGCGCAAAAAGAGCAAATTCCAGGTTCCAGAAAACGTCTTATCGGATTTTCAGTTCTGCACAAGTCCGGAAAGGATGTCGAAGGGTTGGTTCTCAAAATAGCTAAGACCACTGCTTCAAAGATTGGAATTTCTCCTGATGAGATAACTTCGGACGACTTTAAGATTAATACTTCCTATCTGGGTGATGGGTACGGGCAGCTCAATGACACCACAGCCGAAGCGATGAAGAAGCTGGCAAGGATGGAAGGTATCCTGACTGATCCTGTTTACACCGGTAAGGCGTTTACCGGTTTACTCGATCTTGTCCACAAAGGAGAGTTGAACGGTCAGAATGTTTTGTTTCTTCATACAGGGGGACAGGCTGTTCTCTCAGCTTATCCAGGCTTAAGGGCATAGTCCCATATCCTTCCAAGAAGTCTCTCATTCTATATAAAGCATGGATTTAAACTCATTATCATTATACAATATCTGCCAAGCATCTACAACCATCGTTCTTAATATCGAGAATCGCCACTTCATCTAACCCTCAAAACACAACCCCATATCCTTTAACAAGTCTTCAGCCCGGATATCTATACCTCCCGTCCTCACATCTTCAACTCCGAACCCCAGAAACATCTCATCACCGATAAACCCATGATATTTCTGCTCTTTACTCTTCCAGCTCATCGATGTAACATATACCATATCCGACGTCGATTTTTCAGGATATTGCTTCCGGCCATGAATCCAGATTGGCTTTTTAGACAGGGCATGAATTTCAAAAGGAGCCCGTTGTTTGAAAAGCATAATGTATGGCTCATATACGGCGTGGTAGTCAAAGTAGGACTTGTGCTGGTATATAACCATGACGAAGGTGTTCTCATCGTTAGGTACACACATTGGTTCGTCTCGACGACACATTGTGATTAGGAGGGAGTTGGTTGTCTGATGGATAGACTCAAGATCACTTGTGAGTTTGGGAAGGTATTTGGTCAGACATTGCTCATCGCCCGTTGCAGCAGGCGCCAGGTCAGGACCAGCCGAGCCATCGGCATTCATCCGAGCAAACATTCTCTTAGGTGCAATGTCGTAATGAGTATACATACTGCCACTCGAGTCCCAGAAGAGGAAGAAGTTCTTTTCCATGGGTCTCCAGGGCTGCGGCCTCTGAAGCTCAGTACCAACCCTGAACTCGCTGAGATTTGCCATATCGCCTGACCAGCTGACGAGCGTACGAAAGTCTTGCACAAATTGGCCCAGGCAGGTGAAAAAGGAGTTTGTGCCATATGTAGTGTAGGGCTTCTCAGGACCATAGAAAACGCGTCCGTCGTGAGGCCCCATACTCATTTGGAAATACGCCAGGTCGTCTTGACAGTTACCGCCTCCCACAGTAGGAGTAACGGGAAGCGTTACTGGTGGAGTAAGACAGGTAAGAACATCATCCTTGAAGGCAGCATTGCATACAACCTCGGAAAACCAAAGTGAGTTGCCACCTTCTTGTAACCATTGAGCCACGACAATCCACGTATTGTCGAGGGTTGGATGGGGGATGATGTTTGGGTTGAGAGCAGTGAAGCCTTTGAATTCTATCTCAAAAAACTTTTTGTCTTTGGTAGATAGTGAGAAGAGTTCATTGTGTGTTGAGCTTATGTCCTGAGGAATGACACCTTTTCCAAATGGATTTGCGTCTTGCTGAGCCGGCTCTGCCTCTACCTCGGGCGTTGGTTGAGAATCTGAAGCATGTGTTGATTCCTGATTAGAGAGAACCTCTTCATTTTTTGAGGACTTTTTGAGTTGAGAAGGAACCCATTCTTGAACACCAACAGGGTCAAGATAGAGTTCCAGGGCAACGATGATGAACAATAGGACTGGAACGATAAAGAGAAGCAGCTTTCGCGAATCTCGGATGAGCATCTTGGGAACAGAGACCTGCAGATGCAGAGACGAGAGAACGTGTTGGAGAATGGATCCAAATACGTATGACGAGGCCGAGTAATGCTACAGTTAATTCAGCCGTTGCTATATGCGCATGCGCCGTGTAACATTCAACCATTCCTCATTTGAACCACACTCCGAATGAAGAGCAGGGGGTATGATTTGAGAGTAGTCACTTTTGTCAAGGAGGAGCTCAAACTGACGAGTCGAGACCATGTTGAATGGTAATCGCGGGGAAAGATATCGGCAAAACAATCAGCTCAAGGAGCCAATTGATGACCTTGTCTTTCCAGTCTTGGTCAGGAAGAACTTCAGCTGGAGAAATCTCCTAGAATAATGGAGAATTGCCTTGGCAATTCCTGATTGTGACATTCAATGTGGCTGCAATTCGACGTCGACACATGAATCATATGCATGCCGAGGCTTGTTTTCTTTAGTTGGTACTTTTTGACTTGCTGTGGGGAGACGCTAATGTGAGGTCATGCCGGTCAACGGCGCATGTTCCTGAACAAGGGACTTTTTGTCTGATCTTGGAGGGTTGTAGATCTCAATTGGGGGTAACGTAGTGTTTTGCGGCGCAGAAAAGAGGTTGGGCCTGACGAATACGAAGTGACGTCTCGTGCCTTGAACAGTGCTCTGTTCGTTAGACTCAGAGAGCATATGAGGTGATTCCGATCTAGGAGATATAGAGTATCCTCATGTTGAATGCTATTCAGCTGCTGTCATGACGCGTTTAGGCAGCTGAAGACCATAATACGGCAATGCACAGGAAAGGCACACACAAATGACATTGAGAATTAAGCTTGATTTATTATGCATCTACAATGATACCCTACTTTAGTGTCTAGCCTGCTTGCTAATTGTATCTCCCAATGCCTTCTTATATAACCAAGCTGCAAACTTGACACTGGGTGTGTCAAGAGCCCGAGTTATGGCATGAGCTAATCCGAACGTCAAAGGCACCAAGATCAGCTGAGGCAGCAAAAAGGCCAACTCCAATCCTATGGGTCCCTTGGTTGACAGAGGTAGTTTGTTCGCCCAGTGAGGAATGTTCTGCATCATATCGTTGTTCTGCCATCCTGCAGCCATGTACAACCGTTCTCCGACGATCCAAAGAACTGGACCATGGCACAGATACAAGGAGAATGAAATGCGGCCCAGGTACTGGCAGAATCTTGTCTCGAAAAAGCTCTTGAGCCAAAAGATCCGAGGGATCGAAGCTACCAGGAATACAGCTGCGTAGAACAGGTAGAACCACTTGTAATCGTATACAGCTTGCGGCTTGAACCATGAAAGATAGTAGAAACCTCTGTTCTTGGAGAGCTGCTCAACATTGCTGTTCTCAGCTGGCACACCTCCCAGGAAGATGCTAAAAACCAGAAGATGGTAAAAGATGAACTCCTTCACTGGTTCAAGACGTGCCATCCAGCGAGGAAGATCACCCGTTTTTGCGAGAAGATCCAGATCGCAAAGGAGCATGCCTGACATGAACATAGCGTAGTGAGATCCGTCGGCAATGTACATAAAGTAGAAAATAAGTCCCAGCTCACACCAAAGACGAGCATTTTTCGAACATCTTGAAAATGCCATCTGGGCGGTGAAAACGACAACTGAGCCTTTGAATTCTACCGGGATAGACCACAGATGTCTGTTGTAGGTCAACCACGGCTCGCCACCTTCTCTGAAAACAAAGCTGAAGTTTTTAAACTCGTAGTAAAATGTCCACATCTCATCGTACCAGTTTTTCTGCTTGGGCATGATGCGCACCCACACGCCAGAGACGTGCAGGTACGTGATGTAGATGAGCATGGCCATGATGATAGGCAGATAAAGACGGATCCAGCGTCTGAAGAAGGACGAGGCAAGGACATCGCCAAGTTGGGTATGCTCGCCTGCTTGGATGAGACTTATCGGCTTGAGAGAAAGCACGTAGCCTGAGATGACGAAAAATGTTGACACAGCATAGTGACCGCCTGTGAAGAAGTGTCGTATGCCATGGAAAGCTGCAAAATGGTACTTTCCCTCGTAGCCGAATGAATTCTCAAAGGGGGTGTTTTGCTCAGGAATACCATGTGCCCATAGTTCATGATGGTGGATGTACACCAAAAGAGCTGCGAAACCGCGAAGACCATCCAGGTAAGCTGTAGGACGCAGGTTCTCCAGAGGAGGTTTTGATCGAGCACGGATAGCGGCTCTGATTTTGTTAATAACTTGTTTTATTTTGCCGCCTGCTTGAGATGGCTTCCAGTAGCCTTTGCTGATGGCCCAGTCTGATGAGGAAGAGTCAGACTTTACTTCGTCCCAGTCATCACTGTCAAGAAGGCCACTTGTTCGAGGCGACATGATGGGTGAAATTGGCTGTGTGAGGATGTTTCAGCTCTTTGGGAAGAGAGGCCAGCTGAATGATGCTGAAGATGTAGTCTGGACAATTACCCGCATGCAATTCGGAGAAAAGAAATATCAAAAGCCGAGGAGGAGAATGAGATAGACAAGCATGTGGGAGATTGTGACGAGGTGACCATGAATATCAAAGACAAGGTTCAATCCCTCAAGACCCATATACTTTTGAACTGGATGCATGTAGTAGCACTGACAAGAGGGAAAACTATGGTCTCATTTTGATCCTCTTGTGAGGGAAATCTCGATGGTTGTATTCAAGACATGGGATAGGTCATCTTTACGAGGGTCCAGTCCATTGAGCACGGGAAAGTCGGCAGCAAGCAAAGACATTATCTAGCCGGGTATTGGCTGACAAGTCTGGGGATGGATAAAAGCTTGTTTGGTGCTGGACTGTAAAGGTTTAGACTAGTGCGGGGGATGCTATCTACGGGACAGGGGTTGAATTATACCCGAGGAATCACAAGCAAAGCCAAGCAAAGCCAAGCCAGATTCTTTATCTCTTGAGAATGAATGAAGTGGGTGTGAAAAAAGTCTCTAGTCAGATCCTGCAAGGCACGAGAAAAGCCACAATGTCTGTGGTCATCTCAACTCTATACAAACTGCAATCTCACACGACAACATGTGCCGCATCATCAGTCCTGGTCAGACCTAGTGGATATCTTCCTCTCACCAACACAATGCCCCTGGTCATATTCACTTACCCCATACGTGCTCACCCTCCATGATTTACGAGGGAACGGAGGAGATGCCCTTCTCGGAAGTTGTCAACTCGAGCTAATAATGGTCCCCCTGCTGCAGTATCAACGATCGCCAACGGTCACATCACATGGGTTCAGGATTCTCTCCGCTTTCTGGTGACCTTCATTAAAAGGAAAACTTTGCAGGTTTCTTGGTATTCTCCTTGAGACAGATCGGGCAGTCGTTCAGGGTTTCTAGATTTAGCCAAGAGTAGACTCAGTTCAGCTCCATCGTGCATTTTCTCTTCTGTATTCTACTCGCAGATAGCCCTTCTTCACTTGAGTGTCAGTGACTCTCTGTCATGGCGAGTAGCCCTCGACGAAATATCCCATCTCACCTACGTATTCCTCCTCCCACCACCCACGAGTGGACCGTCACCAACAAGTCCAAGAGCAAAATGGGCTCTCCTCTAGGCTCACCGACACTGGCAGCGTCGACAGCCAAATTCCGAAACAGAGTGCCCGCCCAGATGCAAAGGTGTCTGCCACTGTATATCTGCTGCGTCGTCCTGCTGTTCATCATCCTCAACTTCGACATCTTCTACTCCATACCTAGCCCGCTCACAGCCTTCCGAACGGAGAAAGCACCCCTCGTAACGAGAACGCGCTTCAGCTCGTTCCCGCAAAAGATCTGGCAGACATGGAAGGTCGACCCGCTCAACTTTGAGGACCGCGACCTCCTCACCTCGCGGACGTGGGTTAACAAGAACCCTGGGATGCGGTACGAGGTTCTCACGGACGATAATGAGCTTGCTTTTGTAGAAGAGCACTTTGGTGCGGGGAGTCAGATAAATCGACCGGATATTGTCAAGTTTTACAAGAGCATCAACTTGCACATCATCAAGGCTGACTTGCTGCGATACATGATCATGTATGCCCAAGGTGGTGTCTACGCAGACATTGACGTCGAGGCGTTGAGACCAGTGCATCGATTTATCCCAGAGCGCTATGATGAGCGAGACATTGACTTGATCGTCGGTGTCGAGATTGATCAGCCTGAGTTTAGCAACCATCCAATCCTAGGCAAAAAGTCAAAGTCTTTTTGTCAGTGGACCATTATTGCAAAGCCACACCAGCCCGTAATGCTGCATCTTATTGAGCACATTATGGCCTGGCTCAAGGACGAGTCCAAGAAGCAAAGGGTTGCTTTGGGAGACATTGAGCTGACATTTGACCAAGTCATCAGCGGCACTGGTCCTTCTGCTTTCACAGGAGCCCTTCTGGAGCAGATGAACCACCATCACAAAGGCGGAAAGGTTACGTGGGACTTGTTTCACAACATAGACGAGTCCAAAGTTGTCGGTAGAGTCCTCGTTCTCAACGTTGAAGCCTTTTGTGCGGGACAAGGCCACTCAGACTCTGGCAACCACGATTCCCGTGGGGCTTTGGTCAAGCACCACTATCACGCATCCAACTGGCCTAGCAAGCATCCCCGATATAGTCATCCAGCATACGGACAAGTCGAGGACTGCAATTGGAACGCTGAATGTGTCAGATTATGGGATGAGAACGTTGCTGAATACGAGAAGTTGTCCGAGGAGGAAAAGCAGGCCAAGATAGAACAGGCTAAAAAGCCAGATATTGGGATCTGAACGAGATATATACATATATCTACGAATACTATGTTTAATTTAGAACTCGTCTGGTTGGTGTTAGGTATTGGTTCTTTTGGTTTTGAATTTGAATTTGGATATCCCGGTACCCGCAGGCTGAGTCTAACAAGTGAGATTGGCCCCCTCTAGAGAGGGGGTAAGATAACATATAACTTGTATAAAACCGTAACTAATATCAATATATACTAATTAGTATTAAGTAATAAAAATAGTA
>JAAVUI010000448.1:0-52910 GCA_014899075.1 Fusarium goolgardi
AAAGGGAGAGAGGGAGGGAGAGAAGAGGGCAAGTGACGGGGAGATGGCGACAAAAAAGGGGGGGGAGGAGAGGGGAAGAAGAAGGATTGAGGAAAGGGGGTTAGAGAGAGGTAGAGGGGGAGGAGAGAAGAAAAAGAAGATGGAACAAGTCCCAGTAAATGTCCGTGATGATCTGGATGGAACGGGAAAACGGCGGACGGGAGACGGGAGACGGGGGTTTGAAGAAGGTGGATGGATTTGTGGTTGGGGAGGTGACAGCGGTTTCTCGTTACGTTGTGCCCTTTTTTTTCTTCCTACTCTTCTGTTCTGGCTCTGGCTTTGGTCTTTGACTTGGAGAAAGAGAGTCCAGGCAGGAGTGGAGGCCCTTAATTTTTCCCTCCTGTCTTGTCTTGACCTTGCCTTGTCTGGTCTGGTTTTGGTAAGGGGTGAACAGAAAAGATGACTTTTGAGGATGAAGATAACAAAATTAATGCTATGATAGTCTACCTTGAAATAATGACCTGCCAACTCACTAATTTTGTCTCTCATGGTTTTAGCAGCCAACTTTTCTGAACCTCCAAGAGCCTGGGACCCATGATAGATGATGAGATGAGATGGAGGGTCCTGACAGTGCGCGCACAGTGATAAGCCACCCGCCAGAGGTACCCATGGCGTAAATTGGTGGGGTCTTCAGCGCTGTTCAATTACCTCCTGGGAAGCCCACAGTGGATCAGCATCCCCTGAGATGCCCTTGAAAGCTAGGTTGAGATTGAATGCATATTGAGATATACAGCATCGTCATAAGTATATAATGCTATGACTTTACCTCTTGATTCAACAATGAACTATGATATTCTTTTAATCATTTATCTATGCATTACAGCACTGTGCTTAGCATTAGGTTCCATGCTAAAAATCCTATGCATTTCTCAATTCTTTAACTCAATGTGGGGGGGCTTGTGAAAAAAAAGTTACGATGAACCTGGGAGGTTGGCTGGCCTGTCGAGGCTCTACCGCAAGTCACAAGCCACCTCTTTCTTTACTTGGCATTGTCAGCCTTTTTTCAAAGAGGCTGACTGTATTGGACATCGATGTTGGTGCTTTTCTAGAAGGGTTGTCGAATCGAAACATCATGATGGCCCGTTGATGAATATTCCCTGGACAAATCAAGTCCTTTATCCAAAGATTCAACTGTGGCAGACACTCAGTTAGCAAACAACAGTGCGAATCAGCAACGTCATCCGCATAACATTGGGCACGCCAACTGCTGTGTTTGTTGTCGTTACCCTCTATGTTTATGTCTCTAGCTAAAGAACTGTTCTCTAGCGAATTTATGTTGTGCATATCACTCTGCATTCAGATCTTGTATTACATGCATTCGAACCAAGTTTTGGTGGGCATCCTTATGCAGTGCTTGTTACAATTCAAGCCTTTATCGTCACACTTTTTAGCTGAATGGCTCTCAGTCAGAAGAACCTGACTCGATGGGATGCATGAAATCGACTGTTGACTCAAGTGAAGCACACACTGTCATTGCATTGCATTGTATTATTGTACAATTCTTAAGTTGACCTGTTGTGTATGAGCAAGGTACTAGCCAGCCTTGAAGCACAACATCGAAATACAACCCTTTCAGCTTACTTGCACTATTAGGTAGCACTGTTCCAATACTTTGATTACAATGCCCAAGGGGTAGCAGTCGAGAATAGATCATAAGGAGCCCGTTGATAAACAGTCCCGCCGGTCGATTATCATTACCGCCGGAAAATCTTGACCGTCAGCATCGTACCCCAACCCGCGTATCATCTTGGAGTTTGTCTACAGTACGTAAGTACGCACGATAGAAAGTAATTACTTCTTCTTGTTTAGCTCCAACGCCCCTTTTATGACACGGCCGGCCTGTCCTCCCCGGACGATGCTAGTAAAGATACAGTAGAGACTGGCGGCGACTGTACGGACCCGATGCCATAGCGTAGGTTACAATCCATCGTGTTGTGGTCACCTATCACAAAGACACAGACAAAGGCCTCATGAACCTATTTTCACTGACATGTCTTTGATTGCTTTTTTCTTTGCTTTTTGTTTTTGTCTCGCATTTAACCTGCGTATCGATTCTGAATGGTAGCACTGAGTTGTTGTGGCATGACCATCGTGTCGTATCGTTCCCAGGGGGGGGACTGCCAAGAGGATTTGCGAAGCTTCAATTAGACGGTACATTCATGCGAGATTTGACAGTCGGTTAGTATTTTGAGATGGTCATGAACCATGGTCTGAAGCCACGTGCCTCAATCCAGCTGCGGCTCTTTGTTGACAAGCGTTTTTGGGGCCTTCTTTTTGGCACCGACTTTATAATTAACATCCATGATATTTGACACTTTGACCATCCAACGTCTTCAACGCTCGCTGACGACGAACGTGGGATGGTGTCCGAGCGGCTGTGTAGCAGGAAATGAGTTCAAATGAAATTAACAACATGATTTTGACTTTGCGCAGATCGGAACTGACCCGACTGAGAACACCTAGATTTGCTCTCTTGTGATGCAAGATTTTATTCAACTACCGCAGTACATGTCAACGGCCCGTCGGGCGGGAAGCCACCTAATCAATCCAATGTAGTGGAGTACAAGGCCTACAGTGTGAGATTCTTAGCACTAAACCTACCTAACGACTAACGTTAGCAATAAACTGTGCTGGAAGAAAAACAGAGAGGAAAAAGGAATTATCAAGTGCCGTTTTATCAACAAACATCGCCTAGGAGACGCCATTTCTCTCAGCTTGCTGTATATCCACGTCATTACATTGCCGCGAGACATGCACATTAACGGCAACGATAGTGAGTGACGACTGTCCTCGAGCAAAGCCCCTTTTGCTTTTCCAGAACCAGAGAGCTGCACTGCACTGCACTGCTTGTCCACCATGACGAAGCAAGGGTCATCCTAACCCACCCACCTGGGCCGATATCAGGGGGCCTGGCCTGGCCTGGCCTGTCTGATCTCAGGGGACTCCCCAGTCTTTGGGTCGCGCCGTTCGTTGACCGTATGTACATAGTACTGTATCCGTAAGCCCCGGGATGAGAAACGAGGGGACCCGGGTCCCTGGAAATTGTCCACTGATGAGCTGAGGGGTTGTTGTTGTTGTTCTTGCTGCTCGGCTCACTACAACGTCCAGTAGTACTCCATCTATTCTGCTATATACTCAGTATATCAGTCCGTGGTGGATCTCATTCTAATGAGACTCATGTCCCTATGTCGCAGAATTACCTCGTCTAAAAGTCTTGACTGGTAGGTAAAGCATGTCACTTCATCTTCTGGACCCTCCTCTCCTTTTTCTTCTCTTTCTCTCTTGCTCGGTTCGCTTCGCCGAACTCGCCTCATGTTTCTTAATTTTCATCCGTCATTTAAATATTCGAGAAGACCTACTAGCGCATTCTTTTTCCTTATTTCGCCTCGCTAACAATAGAAAGAAAAATATCCAGGGCAAGAAGAAGAGGTGAGAGAGTGCCTGTTGTACCGAATCAACGTAATCCCTGAGGTCTGAGGAACCGAAGAACGCCTAAGCCAAGCGAACATCCCAGCTTAGCCTCATCTCGCCGTCGCTCGCTTGTCATTACCCCCGGAGATGGCGGCTCATAGATCACGCGGCCATGCTCTCTCCACCCCTGGCGAAAAAATAAGATGAAAGAAACTCGTCAAAAATGCTCTAGAAGCTCCGGCAGACGGATCCGCTCCCCGGTCTCTGTTGACATGTGTTTGCTCACCGATCTACATACAGACATGCATGGATATGGATATGGATGTTGATGATGATGAATCCTTGCGTTATTGCATTAATGTCAGGATGAAGATGCACAATTGCTTCAACGCAAACTCTCTCCCTCTCTCGTCAATACGTCCAACCTTTTCTGGTTGCAACCATTTATAGAAGCACGTGTCTCACTTGAACCTGAATCACAAGAATAAACACAGTCATGAGACCGTCTTTTACTACACCCACAGGTTGCAAGTTGGCCCAGCTACAGTATTTTCATGTCTCAAATATCAGAAACCTACATCACGAACCGTATATTGATGTCTTATTCGTATGTAGCCATCAACCAAACTTGCATACTAGCTTGGGTTAGTGGGGGATCGTCGTCAGCCGCAGCGACGCCCCATTTCTCTTCCACGAGCCTCACGGCTTTCTTCCATGATATCGCCACCATAAACACTACCTCGAAAGACACAAACAAGTAGACATGATTTGATGGCTCGAATGGAGATCAGGCACCAACACGAGGTAGCATTCAATATTCCAAGACCCATATAATGGAAATCATTACCAAAGTGCCAATCCATCGGCATCCATCATGCAGGCCTCCGCCCTCGCCTCTTGCCCGCAGCTATTACAGGCACAGGCACAGCTGCAGCTCGAGCTAGTGAATGCCACTTTGAGCCATAAAAAACGTCTCGTCTCTTCTGGGAGCTACTACGGAGCTATTGTCAAGCCTCGTCGAGCAACGTCGAGCAACATTGCCTTTTCGGAACCAGCTGACACCGATCCAGCCACGAGGCAGTAAGCCACAACTTCACAGAATAGGCAAGATGGTTGTCACCAGTTCACGCAAAGTCAGGGGTGAGAACGCCCAAATGACGTTTGCGAAGTCTTTGCGACAAACACTGTGCAGTGTACTCGTTCCTGACAGCTTCTTTGATGCACCTGGGTGAAAACTAAGATGTCATTTCAGCTGAAAGGTTGATTAACCATCAGAGCAGGGGTGCAAAAGCCTCTCAAATCCCAGATCAAGGATGCTTAACGTTACCAACATGGTTATGTTCGTAGTAGATACCTGGTATTGAGTCGAGTTTTCGGCAACTTTAAAGAGTCCACACATCTACAGATCGATAAAGCGAAAAGACTACAGCAAGGCTTGGATGTTTCCTAGGGTCAGTGAGATGTCGTATTTCTGATCTTAACAGTCCATTTTCAACAGATGGGTTGGAATATGTTCGCCTCATTACTGGTTGGCGACTTGATTTCTCCATTAAATATGATAGATAGGAAACACGACAAGACGGAAATGTAAGTATATAGTGGAGACCATTTGGCATTAGGAAATGTAGTTTTGCTATTGATATGGTGAAGATGAGTTGCTCAAGCGAGGAAGAATTTCAGGCCCAGCATCATGTCCGTCTACCTTGGGCTACCCTTGAGTACCTATGCGAGATCAACGTCAAGAAACAATCAACAACCCGAAACAAAAGGATAAAATGATTAACATTTCGAGCTAGATCATGACATAATTTCTAGATATTCCTTCCTTATTGCGTCCATAAACTCCTCGATGCTGCGATGCATCCATGGGCAAGGTATAGATGTGGCCGTCACATCTTCCAGTCTTTTTCTAGAGCTCGCCATTTCCTCTAAATACTCTACATACAGCTTGAGAACATCAGTTATGCTCCCCGGGTCCGGCATGAGTTTATTTGGGATCATGAAGCAATGATAATACCAGTTTACTCGATGGTCTTCGTCTCTATTTATTTTCTCAAGGTATAAACCACATCTATAAAAAGACGCATACCTCGCAGTCAGTCGAAGTTCTATCCACCAACTGGTTGTACTTCATGCACAAAGAAATACTGATTTCCTGAAAGGGTCGAATCCGATCAATAAACTGACAGATCTCTATCACCTTTCTTATCCCGCTGTCATGGTTGTCTGAATAGGTATGTAGTGAGCAGCAGTGTTGAAGAATATGTGAACTGTCTAACGACCTCTGGGTTGACTATCATTGTCTAATTGCTTTTACTTCTGCCTATCCATTTTTCAGGTTGGTGAGCTGTATATTGATTGTATTAGAACCTTATCCTAGACGACTTCAATAGCCGAATGGCTTCATTTAGCTTGGCAATTTGTATACAAGACTCGATGCACGGGCTGCGGTGTGTTGTCATGCGCTATGACAGTCCGAGAGATATATACTGACGAACCAGTTTCCCTGAATTATCGATCATATAAATTGACAAATATAGATATTTTCATGTTAATATGCAACTGCCTTGAGGGAGACAGGAAGGAAGGAAGGAAGTGCTGTAGGTTAACCGCTACATGCAACATGATTGGTCAAGGCGTTGCAGGCAAATACTCGGCTAACAACAGCCATGGCCGCCACATTTAGCCACAGCGGGACATGATCATCTCCAGGCCGAGCCTTGGTTTCAACTGTTCAATGCCAACAACGATGCCCTCAAGCATATATCAAGATGCTCAAGCTTGCTACAAACCGCACAGTTGACGCCTTTGTATCGGCAGAAATGCTTATACATGCTGTATGATCAACAAGACAATCAATGATCCCCAGGTAAGACAGAGCCATCAATATGCGGCAAGCCGTTGCTGGCATGACAGCAAAACAGAGATGAGATGAGCTCGAGTGAGTATCAACACAGCTCCTTCACCACCACCTCTGGAAACTTGGAAGAAGTCTTCCTGAAATCTAAGCCCTCTGTTCTATCTCATTTGTTCTTTTCAAAGACTTTGAGGCACTCAAAACCATGTTGCAGTGGTTGCGATATCCCAAACCTCTTCCTCTCTCACAGCCTTTGGTGGCCCAGCTTCTCGCCCGGATTTACTTCGGATAGTGCAGCTCCCAGATGCGGGCAAAAAGCCAGCTACCATGTACGTACCACCAAACCAACAACAGATCAGGTCGTTCTTGCCAGCCCAGCCCAGCCTGCTGTTTGTCTGCCTGAAGGAACAACCTAGCTGCAGTACATCAGCACCGCACCACCGAATCCATCACACCCACTAAATTTCTGCCACTCGATTCCTCGGTCCCGCGTTTTTTATCATCAACAACATCAATCGATTATTCTACGTATCGGCTACCGCGTTCGAGTCCTTGGTCACTCATCTTCGGATTTTTGATACTTTTATCTTACGACTTTTTTAACGCGACTACATCAACAATGCCTGGTGGAAAGGGAAAATCTTCTGGCGGAAAGAGCTCCGGCGGCAAGACGAGCGGTACTGAGGGCGCCAACAAGAAGCAGCAGAGTCACTCTGCTCGTGCTGGTCTTCAGGTGAGTTTCGACTCGAGAGCTAGCAGGGGAGGATGAGCTCGCTTTGTCCACCGATTTGCGCGCAATCCCGTGTCCCGCATACCACGTATTTCAAGTTCCACGATATACTTCCGACGCGTCGACCATCTCCGCACGACAAGAAAACCTTTTTCCAAAATGACAGCGCATCATTTGTTTCAACCCACCTGCACGTTTTGACCGGGGCGACGACTTTGCATCAGTTCACCGATATTCTTGGACAACTACCAACGTAACTTGGATTCACGATGGGTCAATGCGGGACAAGACGGAATGCGCATGCAAAGACGGCTCGGAAAGCAGAACGCATCGGAGACTGCTGATCCGTCTAAAACTTTACTGACATTGTTCTTTTCCAGTTCCCTTGCGGTCGTGTCAAGCGTTTCCTCAAGCAGAACACCCAGCAAAAGATGCGTGTGGGAGCCAAGGCTGCCGTCTACGTTACTGCCGTTCTCGAGTACCTGACTGCCGAAGTTCTGGAGTTGGCAGGCGTAAGTTCATCCCCGCCCAGTAACTACTGGTGCCTAGTGTTCATGCTGACTCTCATGACAGAACGCTGCCAAGGATCTCAAGGTCAAGCGTATCACACCCCGCCACCTTCAGCTTGCCATTCGTGGCGACGAAGAGCTCGACACTCTGATTCGTGCGACAATCGCCTACGGTGGTGTGTTGCCACACATCAACCGCGCTCTGCTGCTCAAGGTTGAGCAGAAGAAGAAGGCCAAGGCGCTTGAGGGTTAAAGAACGGGTCTCCTTTCGGGGTTTAGTTTTGCTTTTTTGCTTCCTTGGGTTTTGTGGTATACTAGTTTATGGGACGGTAATGCAGAAATTCGAATTCGACGGTGGCGCCGCGTCGCAAGAATGAGCGGACGTCCGCACGACCACAGCTTGAATTGTAAGCTGAAGGCGCCTGCGCTTTTGAAAGAGGCACACGACGAGCTCTCGCGTCGGCTCGAGAAAGCCGGCACAACGACGAGAGGGTTCTCATTATGACGAAACGCCATGTGCTATTTTTGCTGCGCGAGCGGTGTACAACAATTAGGTTTTCACCTCGGATGTCTGGTATGGGATGCGACACGGAACCGCTGTGCTGATGGGACTGGATTAGGTAGACACGGAAAATACGAGTTCCTGGTTGAGTCGCCGAGATTTGTTTTCATATTATGTCTGTGTACGCAGGTAACTGAAGTGAAGCTATTATCTCCCCTCATGATGCATCCGCTTTCAAGATATCATTGTTCATTATATGCTCCCAGTCCATCATTCATTCCCTTCAATATTCCATGCGCATGCTAAAGTCGCAAGCCCACGATCTCTTCTTCCTCCTCGCCTTTACCTTCACGCTCCTCGTCATGCTCCTCTTCTTGTTCCTCTTCCTCACTGCTGTCAGGGGAAAGTTGTGATGTCGCAAACCAGTCGTCTTTTTCGTCGTTCTCATAGGCTGCAAGGATTTCATCTTCATTGTCAAGATCCTCTGGGTCTGTTATTTGTTGATCGGATTCTGGGACAAGACCGCACAGAGGAAGTTTGCCGACATCCTGACCGTCTTCGCCGTACACCGGAATCCCCATGGTCATTGTACCAGCGACTACATCGTCGGGTCTGTTCATGAAGGCCTCGAATCTCTCTGTGTGACACTGGCTCGGATAATCGCAATCAATCTCACAGTTGTGCGTGTTGTTCATCATTCGCTCCAGGCGCTGCTGTGTAATTTCGGTGCGTCGCCTGGTCTCAATCTGCGCCTTCATCACCCGGCGCCTCTCACCTCTCAGAGAAGCAAGATCTTGTTTGTTCTGACGTCTCCAGTCTTCGGGATCGGCTTTGTATGCGATGCGGAAACGTCGCCAGTCGTTGTGGGCAGTCCAGTAACTGTAGTCGTGGTTCTCAGCCGGCCGGGTGCCGCGATGCTTCTTAATGCTACGTTGGCGTCTTCCCGGGCTCGTGCGAGAACGACCGATCATCTTGCTGCCGCCGACAGTCTTGGTCTTGGTGCAGAGGAGACAACGCCTAGTAACGGCGAGCTTCCAGGTCGAGTTGCAGTAGCGGCATTGCCATGTCCAAGAGGAGGGCTTGCCAGGGGGAGGAGACACTGGGGGTATGGAGGAGTAGGACAACATGTTGGGCGGTGGTGTCTCGAGAATACTCGTGGTAACTATCATGACAGTAGAAAGATATATAGTGTTGAATCACAAATGTAAGAACCGCTTTTGATAGAAATGATTGTAAATGAAGTTGTTGTATGTGGTGAATGAGTAAAAGTTGATTTCATGAGAAATTGTATGAATTTATTTATCAGTTGTTTTCTATGAGGATGTGAGGATGGCTACAAACGCGGGGCCAACAAACGAGGGAGCTATTGTTCAGAGCATAGCGGATTCTACATACAGAGCAATGTTCTCACAAACGTGCTAAAAAGCTGGATGAACACTCTTATTATTGACAAAGCTGCTTTGTGGGGATTTAGTCTATTTTTTGTCACTGGCACAATGGGCGAGGAAAAGGGGGGATGAAATCCAAGGTCTGAACAATGTAAATTGATTGAAGAGTGATGAGGCAGTGTCATAGAACACATGATATATTCTGTTCAATTTCTGTACTGTCGCGGGGATTATATATGAGAGTCGCTGAAATCGTTGTGCACTTCTTTTAGCTTGGCGAATTTGTCACCAACTCAACGCTATGCCAGTGGGACTACTACGCAAATCGGGATATCAGTGTCTGGATCTACCCTATTCATACGAGAGTAATCTAATGAATTGCACAATATAGTTCTACGTAAACGTGGGAGCCTTCCAGATTTGGCTGTCACAAACTTAGGTGTCGCCATCTCATCCAAGGATTGGACTGTCCCTTTGTGAAGGACACGCAGCTAGAGAATCCGAAATTATAGTCACAAGTTTGTATCAAAGCTAACATGCGTATAAATTGCGAGAGTGCATTATATACTCGTTCATACCCTACTTGGTGTCGCATCTTTGACGTGCTATTTTCAAGTTGGACTCTATACCCCTGAATATCGGGATGACACTCGATGATAAATCCAGTACGAGTCTCTATTTAAAGTCAAGAATACATATCTCTTGTTTTACCGATCCTGAAAATCCCATTAGCCAAGATTACGGTGCCTTCCAAACCACTCGGCCGTCTGCCAGGTGCCAGACAGCCGCCTACTCTGCTAAAGCTATATCAACTGTGAACGCATCTCTATCCTCAACAACGCAGAGCGGCCTGGTGGCCGTGCGGGCAGAGACATGCTCAAGACAGGTACCACTGTAGGGTTACAAAGATCTTTCATAACTGCCAGTGTTAGGAACCCCTCTGCGGAGGAGCAGTACGGCATTGGCGGAGCAGCGCATCGCGCACCTCCAGCATTCTCCACCCATCACTAAACCAGGCAGCTCTGTAATCGGGCCCCCTTTTTTTGGGTTTGTTTATTATTTGTATGTGCATTTTATTTGGTTCTGAGGTAGCAAAAGCCCAGGGTCGCTGTGGTTCGAACTTGCGATGTTGGCAGTTGTGGTAGAGGGCATGTACCTCGAGAGTTTTGGTGTCTTGAGAGATGAGATGAATTTCAGACGATCGGTCGAACAATCGGATGATTGATCAGCCGCTGCCTCGCACTGGCATGGAAGTGCAAGAACATTAAAACCTTGTTTCTTTGTCCTCCAGTCTAAACGTAAAAGGTGGTTTCTATTACATTTCTATTATGTTCCATGCCGAAACTAAATGGTTACTCCTGGAGATAACTTCAACCAAGTGAAGTGGTGACTCTAACTCGGATCTGATGCAACAAATGGGCGGAATGTCTCACGATACGCGTTCTTTCATAACGCCATATCAGGTGAGTGAGAACATGTGTATGATACCGACAAAGGCTTGCCGTGAATGATCAGGCAGAGATGGTCCGCCTTAGAGGCTTACTAACAATGAAACCGCCCGAGCCTCAAGCCGCCAAAGATGTAGCCAATGACATACATGTTGAAGGACGCGCATGTTTGAGAATAGCTGAGAATGCCGTATAGGTAAGTTAACTCAAACTTTTAAGTGATACGCGCTATCTAAAGTACGATGCTGTATGCAAAGCTATTGTCTCTAGTGCACGTTCGCATGTGATTATATCTATAAACATCTTCAAGTATGGGGAACTTTTGTCACGACCAGAACGATATTGAGAACATTTATTTATCACCTGGTCAAATTCCCTGCGACGTTGCCCAGATACTTTCAAAGCACTTACGCGTGAGGACTGAAACGAGAATTTAATTTGTATTTTAAAGGGTCCATGTATCCTGACTTTTAAAACACAAAGTCTAAATCTTGAGAATAGTTATCATACGACAAGTTTGGAGTATTTCCTTGTGAATGCAGACGCATCATGACTACAAAGTATCCTGTACCAGACTATTCGATCGATGTCCTCTGCTGGCCACGTGTTTCCTTACCCACTATCGTGATTCCTGTGCCGATACTCGATGTAACTTGATGTCCTTACAGTGTTGAGTCGTTCCAAGTCTAAAATGGGTCACCAACCCAACAATCCCGGATATCCCTTTGGCACAATGCCTATTCTATCCGTATTTGACCTTGATATCCAATTTGCCCTTGTCAATTTTCCGTTTCCGTTGAGTGGACTGATTTTGAAAAGCGACTTCAGACTTCGGCCGCGCATAAAAACTCGGGACCATGCTTGTTGTCTGGTCACTTATTGCCTTTCACGATACACTCATGACTGCCTAAGTTTTGTTTGTTGAGGAGAACCCTAGGGCACAGCTTAAAGATTCTTTCCATATAAGGAGCCATCTTCTCCTTCTCAAGCTCCTTTCTTTCTTCTTCTTCTTCTCCTCATCACATACAACTCAAGTACATACAACAATCTATCAACCGATCTATCAACCGATCTATCAACCACCTACCAGCATACCTCCCAACATATCTTTTGTACTTACTTACTCACATTCTCCTTTCCTTTTCTGTACATTCTTTCTTCTTCACATTAGCATTATCCAACATACTCTGTCATGGAGTCTAGGCGCAAAGGCAACATATCCATGCCACGTCTCGCATTATCACCCGTCAACAGAGACAATCTAGAACATACGGTACGCTCAAGACCTGAGCTTACTTCTCACTACGTTGAGTGGGGTCTTCAGTATCTATCGTCATTTACTCACAGCATA
Organism: Fusarium goolgardi; assembly: GCA_014899075.1. NCBI lineage: Eukaryota > Fungi > Ascomycota > Sordariomycetes > Hypocreales > Nectriaceae > Fusarium > Fusarium goolgardi. Next base: position 12,236 of record JAAVUI010000448.1, read on the forward strand.
TGCCTCTGCTGTGCCATGGCTTCTTTTTTCTTCTTGTTCAAAACCTTTCTCACCAAGGTTCCTTCGACATTCATACTTCTCTCGACTTCTCAAAGGCATCCACTCACCAACATCCGCAGATCTATGGAAAAAAAGAAATGAGGCTCACGGAAACTGAGCGTTCGATTCGTTCATTCTTGCATGCATCTTTCATCTATGCATCCGGCAGCCCTCACTTGGGGACTGGCTACTTGTACCCATTCATTTTATTTTGACTCATGACATTGACTTTTGGGGTCAAGCTTCACAACATACGAAGCTAGCATACGACATGACCCTATGGGTCTCTGTCCCGGGGACGGAGCAGCCTGCCCACTCGACCCATGCATGTGTCATTTTTCAGAGCCTTTAGTTGGCATTCGACTATGTCAACCTGCAAGTTTTGTTTACACCTGAGGGTGTGCATCTACAAGTTCTTTTTGCGTCTTCGGATGCGAATTCACAAGTTCAGTCTCAAAAACGCGGAAAGCGTTCACGCCTCTTATGCATTGCATAAAGGGTGTCAATCCGGAACCATAATGGATACTCTCCATTTTGATAAACCGGACGCTGATCCCAGGTTTGATATGGCCTGGGGAGGTGGGTGTATCATCATATCTAGCCATCGACAGTCACAAATCCCTGGTTTGTGCGATCCCCAGGGTCTCACGAACATCAGACTGTCGGCCTTTTGTCCAGACATAACCAGAGACTTATGTTTGGCAACAGGCAAGGATCCGAATTTTGGGTTCTTGTCCAGTTCCAGTGGAGACCTTTGGACTTCTGGCTTGAGTCTGTAAGGTCTTCTTGTTATGGACGTTTGGGATTTTGATACCGTTTATTCGGTAATGTTTTACTCTCCAAGCACATTTGGAAGAGGTGAGGTTCCGGGGAGTCTCCCCTTGCCAACTGACGGGGCTATATGCCCTTTCACTTGCTCTGATTCCATTTGGCGGCTTTCAGAGAGCCTACTATGGATATTGGACTGGAAGTGATGTTCGTACGACCTGGTACGACTCTGTTTTGCTGCACCTTTTATCTGATCAATAATGGGTTGCATCCTAAACACCTTGGACCGACTTGCGGACGAATCACTATTCAGGAGGCTAGGGTATCCTCGGAATCTGTGGCGTATCTATGGCTTCTCCAATTTGAAAGGAGAACTAGATGCGCATCAACCGGGTTCAGGATCACGAACCACGATCATTGTTTTTTATGTTTTTTTTTATTTGTCATTTTTTGCCTGTGAAAGACTTCTTGAAAACGCAAACGTGTCTATCATGGAGTCTTTAGCAAAGAAGACCTGCCCTGGGCAGGGATGGAGTTTGAAGGAACATGGAATGATGTGATGTTTTTACGGTGATGGAAGCCTGATTTTGGGGAAGATGATGGAAGGCTAAGAGGCATACCTGTATGATATTGCTTTGAATGATATCGCAAGCATATCACAAGTAAATAAACATCAAGTTGTACAAAAAGAAACAAGATCCAGTGATGAATGTGTGGTGATAAATAAGTCATGCCATGGTAGTATCTGTCTCTATGCTGTCCCTTAAGGCATCAGAAGTTTTATTAGCTTCTGAAAGCTTGAAAAATGACAAGTGGGATTGATTTTTAAATGTTGTAGAGTACACGCTTGCTTAGAACGTAGACTAACTACCTAATTAAAATTGGTGTGATTGTTCCCGCGTTTTTGTTCCTGGATTGAATGCAGGGGTAACTTGAGCCACAAGTGGCGGTGCAACACCTTCTAGCACACACAGCACAGCACAGCACACCCACAGCACACAGCACATGCCTGTGAGGCATTACGTAGCTGGACGACCCAATGAGCTTGCAATCGCGTCGTGTCCTTTTTCCGGCCGAAGCTGAGTTTCAAGATTCATGATCCTCATCAAGCTCCCTTGCCAAACCTCGAGCCATCAACATCAACCGCCCATCCGGACCACTTCAATTGCGTTTCTACCATCAACCCAACCCTCCCTTGACAGGTTGTCGCTCGCTTTCCCTTCGCTGCGCTCCTAGCAGCTTACTATCTACAACAATAACTTCCACTTTCTTATCTTAGCTTTGCGACGACAACAGCACCACCGCAACCATGCCTTTGAACGTCTTCCGAGTCGCCGGTACGTTTCGGTATTCCGACTCGATAAATCCATCAAGAATTCTCTAACATGTTTTTTTTCAGCGGATTTTTCGCATCTCGGCTCCATCTTTATCTTGCTTCACAAGATGGTGCAGCTTAACGTTAGAACCCCCCTTGTCGATTCCGACTGATCAGCAATATTAACGATCACCAGAGCTGCTCAGGTATCTCCTTCAAGTCTCAGACCCTCTACATGCTTGTCTACATCACTCGCTATCTCGGTATGTTTTACGAAATAAACATCCTCTACACACCCTAATCATTCGTTAGATCTTTTCTCGACCGACAGCATCTACAACTTCATCTTCAAGATCCTCTTCCTTGGATCGCAAGGTTACATCATCTACCTCATGACCAACGCCTACAAGCCCACCAACGATCCCAATGTCGACACTTTCCGCGTCCAGTACCTCCTTGCTGGAGCGGCTGTCCTCGCCGTCGTCTTTCCCTACCACTACACCTTTTCTGAGATTATGTGGGCCTTTTCCATCTGGCTCGAGTCTGTGGCTATCCTTCCTCAGCTCTTCATGCTTCAGCGAACTGGTGAGGCTGAGACCATCACCACCCACTACCTCTTCGCCCTCGGCAGCTACCGCGCTCTCTACATCCCCAACTGGATCTACCGATACTTTTCCGAGACACACCACAAGGTCGACACCATTGCCATCATCGCCGGTATTGTTCAGACCGTCCTGTACAGCGACTTCTTCTACATCTACTACACCAAGGTCATGAAGGGCAAGAAGTTCAAGCTCCCCGTCTAAGCGACGACACCCAGATACCTGTACGAATAGGGCAACAAAGCTCTCGAAACGTGTCCTATGTTGGCTGACACAGTAACGATGAAGTAGCCAAAAGGCAAGACAAGACCGCAGTTTTGGTCACGACAACTCCGGCTTCAGGAGATGCATGCACGGCGTTGGTTTGGGAGGTCAACAAGGCGGTAATCACAAAGGCGTCGCCGTTTGGCTTGGAGATTTGAGGAAAATGATCGTTGATTTCAATGCTGTAGCAAGCCAAAATAGAGAGTTGTATTTGTTGAAAACTGCTACCAATTGCTGTCTCTCGTTGAAGCGGTTCAAATTGCCTCTGAGCGCGACGAGATAAAGCAGTTTATGAATAATTGAGAGAAGAAATTCACATGAGAAACTCATAGTGCTTGCTTTTTAGCCTCCGTTAATTAGTCGCATTAAGCTTCTTGGCGCTCCAAGCAGCCATGACATCCAATCACGTGACTCTATCCCATTAACGCGTTACCTATACCCAGCTCTCAACTTCAACATCAAAACCACATTATCGCATTCATCAAAACCGTCAATATGGCTAGTGATGCGCCCGAAAAGACAGCAGAGCAGACCCCTCCTGCGCCAGAGGTTCCTTCTGAGGAAGCGCCTCCAGCACCGACAGTCCCCGAATCGCGATTGCCGACCCGCAAGGATGTCTCCCTCCGAGAGTTCTTAAACAAGATGGACGACTATGCACCTATTGTACGCTTTTCATCCTCTGAAATCGGACCATCTAACACTTTGTAGATTCCTGATGCAGTCACCAATTACTACATGACCAAAGCTGGTCTTCCACCACCTCCACAGACTGATCCTCGTCTCGCGCGACTGCTCGCCCTCGCGACACAGAAGTTCATCGCAGACATCGCCGCAGACGCTTACCAGTATAGCCGAATCCGCGCATCGTCGAACACCAATAATCCTATGGGCTCTCTTGGTGCGGCTGCCGGATTCCCCATTCCTGGACAACCAACAGGTCAGCCTGGTAGCAAGGACCAAACCAAAGGCGCGCCCCTTGGCATCCAGCGACCGGGTTACGGCGGTGGTGGCCAGGGTGGTAGCCAGAACAGAACCGTCCTTACCATGGAGGATCTTGGTATGGCTGTTGGAGAGTACGGCGTTAACGTCAAGCGAAGCGAGTTCTATCGCTAGGCTGTGTTTCTAAAAGACGTGGATACTTGATTGCAAGGCGTTACGGTATGGCGTTCACGGAAGGACTTGGGTCCGTAAATGATATCAGCATCACCACCAGCAGAATCAGAACTGGTTACAATAGATCGCCTTTTAAATGCGTATCGATCCCTTGGTTGAAATCATTGCTCTAGTGATGTTACATGTAGTTTTCTTTTAGTACATGGGTATACCCAGATTCCAGTTGTTATCCTATTCAAACAGACTACCTCTTGTCCCAAATGTTGGGCTTTCGTGTACTGTAAAAACATATCAGTATGTCTTGTCACTTTGTTTTGAAATGTCTAGCTTACGGTGAGAACTCGCCAAGCTTGTGTCCGACCATATCCTCAGTGATGGTCACCTCGTGGTAATCCTTTCCGTTGTGCACCTCGAACTTGAGACCGACAAAGTTGGGCAGGATCGTGGCTGATCGGGCTTGTGTTCGTACCGGAGGCACCTTGTCGCTGGAGGACTTGGGCCAGACAATGGGGAGGCTATCGCATGTTAGAAACGGTGGGCAGTCAGCCGAGATCGGGTCTGAAGGCTTACGGCACCAAGTGTGGCCCTGCCGACGAATGTTAGCAACCGACAAACCCCTGAGACGTAAATTCAACATACCCTTCCACACGGAACGCTTTAGAAGAAACCGTGTCGCGTGCATTATCGCTGGCACATGTCGTTCTCGAAATTTCAGGTCGGCATCATCAAGCTTCACCATGCGACGGCTCAAACCGGGGTGTTTTTCCGGATGGTTAGTCCGGTGCTGTGCACGTGACACCCCAAAGCATGGACATCACTCTCAGTGTAAAAAATAAGCAAGCAGATGCTCCATTTTGAACTTGGTATACTGATTGAATTATTTTGCTTCCTATACTGTTCGCAGACCTCTGCTTTACCCCGGCCTTTGTCGTCAACATGTTCTGAGTGGACGGCTCTCAGCACTTTGTGGCTCGTCAACCTGAATCTTGAGATGACTTTGTATAAACTGAAAAAGATTCCCACCAACGAGATGAAAATGCTTGTTTCAATCACGGACGATCTTTTCAAAACATTGTGCAATTAATTGCGTCAACTTGATGTGTTTGATTTGGAGCTGAACTCCAGGCAGAAGAAGTCTTATTGATGAGATGCCAAGCCAAGTGACCCGTAACAGCCAAGACTGTCACTATCGTACAAACTCGAGTCAACAATCACAGAGTGAAATATGTTTCTATTATACAGCTGTCAACGATTACAGCTATTCTCGCGGGGGGTGCTTCCCGTCGGCAATCCGGCGTGTTGATTAAATATCAGGGGCCATTAGCTTCTGTTTCAGACGAGCAAACAGGGAATACTTGTCCACCCAAAATGGGTCATGGAAGGACATGTTCCTCTTCTTCTCCATAGTCCGATCGAAACTTGGAACAGATCACCCGAGTCTATGCCATGTGGGCACACGGAAGAATCATCGCGAAATGAGTGGATTGACTGACCCATGTCAGACCTCATCTTAATGAAAGTCCTGCAACCATGCCATGCAGAGTTGCAAAAGTTGGGCAGAACATGGAGGTTTATATAAAGTCGCCATGTATCCCAAGTTGTTTCTGGATCTGTGTGGCTCGTTGACCGATCCTCTGACAATCCTTTAAAACAAGAAACAAAACTTCACAGTCTCTCTCTTTCCCTATAGCAAACATGCGTTTCACTGATCTTCTTCTCGCCAGCGCCGGCGCTACACTTGCTCTGGCTGCCCCTTCCACCGAAAAGCGTGCTGCGGGCAAGTTCCTCTTCACCGGTTCCAATGAAGCTGGTGGTGAGTTTGGCGAGACCAACCTTCCTGGAACGCTCGGCAAGGACTACACATGGCCTACCACCAAGTCCATCGACGTAAGAACCCAGTCACTCATAACTCGTGGCTCATACTGACTGAGTTAGACTCTTGCCAGCACTGGTATGAACACCTTCCGTGTTGGCTTCCGTATGGAACGCATGACTCCTAGCGGCATCACTGGTGCTCTTGACGAGACCTACTTCAAGGGTCTTGAGAGCGTTGTCAACCACATCACCAGCAAGTAAGTGATCACAACTTACACTATACATAAAATTTATCTAACAAGCACAGGGGCAACTATGCTGTGATTAACCCTCACAACTATGGCCGCTTCAACAACCAAATCATCCAGAGCTCCGCCGACTTTGGCGCCTGGTGGTCAAAGGTTGCCAAGCGCTTCGCCAACAACAAGAATGTCATTTTCGACACTAACAACGAGTACCACGACATGGAAAACTCTCTTGTTGCCAGCCTTAACCAGGCCGCCATCGACGCCATCCGCAAGGCCGGCGCCACCTCTCAGTACATCTTTGTCGAAGGTAACTCTTACACCGGTGCCCACAGCTGGGTCTCCAGCGGCAACGGCGAGGCTCTCAAGAACCTGAAGGATCCCCAGAACAAGATCATCTACCAGATGCACCAGTACCTCGACTCTGACAGCTCCGGTACTCACGAGGACTGTGTCAGCACCACCATTGGTGTTGAGCGTGTCAAGGAGGCTACCAAGTGGCTCAAGGATAACAAGAAGATGGGTATCATTGGCGAGACTGCCGCTGGTCCTAACGCTCAGTGTATTGAGGCTCTTAAGGGTGAGCTCCAGTACTTGCACGACAACTCTGATGTCTGGACTGGCTGGTTGTACTGGGCTGCTGGACCTTGGTGGGGTGACTACATGTACAGCATGGAGCCTGAGACGGGTACCTCTTACAAGAAGGTTCTTCCTCAGATCAAGAAGTTCATCGGTGCTTAGGGATTTCAACTTCAAGCTTTGGTGAGCTAGAAATGGGGAGAGTTTCGAACTGGCGATTATTGTTACAGTATATATTTGATCGACGTACATAGGTAATTTCTTGAACTCAATTATCGTCAATTCGTTAACTATCATTTACTTGGGCGTTGTGTTGAATGTTATTTTGTATGAACTTGCCAGAGCCAGCCATGATTCTAAAATGGTAACTCATCATTGGATTGTAAAAAAACAGTGGCTAACTATATATACTCTGAAACTGCGATTTGCATCCACGAGACAACTCCCGTGTTGTATTCGTGTAAGTGATACAGGGTAAGCTGATCAGGAACGCCATCCATGGTGGGGCATCACGTGGAGTCGAGACCTTGCGATGGATGGGAATGGTGAGCGGGCGTCCCCCAAAAGAGCAATTAGGATTGTCCGATTGAAAAACACCAAATTTCTGGCATCCCTTTTACATCGCCGTTTTAATAGCGTATCGTTTGTTCTTACAAACTCATGCGATTCGAACCAAAATAATACGAAGCCGCAACAAACGGCGTACGCCTCTTCCACGACGCCCCTGTCTGCGTGTTACTATCTCCTGGAAAGAAGACACCTTCGCTCTTGGCTACCTAGGTAGATAATCTTTTAACGAACAAAAACCCGCTTTCAACCCCGACGCTTGACGTACGATTGATACCTCGCACTTAACGACTATCACCTACACCTAGCGACCCCAGAACAATAAAAAAAATTCGATGCCCAGCGCAACGGCTTCCGGAGCTGATACGGGTGGTTCGGCTCGATCTCGCGATCACAAGCAGGGTAACCAGGGACGAACCTTTACACCGGACCAGGAAGCAGCAGTTATCCGTATCCGAAAATGCGAGCCCACTGCCTTTTATGACGTCTTGAACCTCGAGAGCGTCAAGACAACATGTACCGAATCCGAGATCAAGAAGGCTTACAGGAAGCAATCGCTTCTTACCCACCCCGACAAGAATGGACACCCCCATGCAGATGAGGCTTTCAAGATGGTCAGCAGGGCTTTTGGAATTTTGGGCGACAAGGAAAAGAGGGAGAAGTTTGATAAGTTCGGCGGAGATCCTGACAGTCGATTTGCCAGCGCTCAGGCAAACAACCCTTTCTTCAACCAGCGAGCCGGTGGTGGCATGGGCAGAGGTGGCCCGATGTTCCAGGATGATTTGACTCCAGAGGAGATGTTTGCCCGTTTCTTTGGAGGAGGAGGCGGTGGCTTTGGCGGCGGTGGTGGTCCATTCGGAGGTAAGCAGCACCGATTGTCCAAGTTGTGAGACTCATACTAATATCACAGCTTTTGACACAGGCCCTCAATTTGTCTTTAACTTTGGTGGAGGCCCCGGAATCAGAGTGCATCAGTTTGGTGGAGGAAGGCCAAGAACGAGACCTCGAGAAGCTACTGGTGGTGCGCAACAGGAAGAAGGCAACGCTTTCCAAACCCTCCTGGGTTTACTGCCCATCATCCTGTTCTTTATCCTGCCCATCATCACCTCCTTCTTCTCGGGCGAATCTGGCACGTCAGCGGGATCGAATCCTCGCATGGTTTACGACAATCCTTTACATCCTTACACCCAGGAGCGCACGATGCCGAATCTGAACACTCCCTACTACGTTAACCCCGACGACGTGGCCAAATACTCTCAAACCAAACTCAACAAACTCGATCGCACAGCTGAACATCAGCTGCTGAGGCACCTCAAGAACGAATGTGAGAATGAGTTGATCTACCAACGGAGGTTGGAGGATGCCGCTACAGGATGGTTCTACCAGGATCCCGACAAGATGGCGCTCGCACAGTCGTACTCAAAGCCGTCTTGTGAACGATTACGCAACCTTGGAGTCAAGTTCTAAGGACGTGTATGTGTTCGTGTGTGTAGACGGGTTAAAGCCGAGTCGATGAGATATATATGTACCTTTCTTGAATAGGAGTCGGCGTTGTGGCATTTCTGGGACTGCATGGCGACGAAGGAAACCGGACCTAACTAACGCGCAAGGGAAGGGGAAGAACGACGCCCATAATCAAATTATGTATCATTCAGCGTATAATTCCCAAGGTTGTATTTCCTATGGAGATTTTGTGATGTGAGGTGTTGGATTTGTTGCACTCGAATGGATCGCTACTTTGATTCGTAGTCATGATGAACTTGGACCCTTGGCCTGAGCGTTGTGGCAGTTTGAGACTATTAATTAAATGGTGGATGGGGCTAACGATTAGGTCGTCTCTGAAGTGGAGGGTTGAGATGGTAGATCTATCCTGCCTTCCTGCCTTAGCAGTTACCTGCTCAATGCTTTACTACTTTGGTCTGACTTTGTTCTACTACATGTCGATGTTCGTGACTCCATGTTTGTGTAAGTCGTTCATGTCTCAGATTGTCTCAGTTTCCTTCAACTGATTGACGTCTATGCGGTCAGTCTAGACCAAGGGTAATGACAGCCGAGAGGAGCCCTTAACTTAGCTGCCATTCTAAAGTCACCAATCCTGCTGTGTAAGCGGTGAGCCAGGCATCCATCCACTGAAAACATATGGTATTTCCTTGCACATTCATTGTAAAGTCCTTCTCAGCAAAAGCAATAGGAACAAGGACCTACCAAGGCCCACGTCATCGCTCCCGTTACGGCCCGTGGCTGTGGTGATCAAGTGGCGGGGTAGACTAGACGTATGGATCATGCGTACACTGAAGGGTACATACAGGCTTACAGGCTAAGGCTACAGCTCGGGTTGAGGCATCCGATAAGACACCAGCATCAATCAACATCAGCCAAAGTTGCAATTCAGCTCCGCGCATGCCAACCTTTTCTCCTCATTTGTTCCTGGAAAATCAAGAAACAATTCTCCATCTCTCACCATTTGCTCCTCGCTTCACAGTAGCTTCTATTCTCAACGAATTGCTTCCTTTCACGTTGCACCGCCACCTACAGAGTGGAACGGATCCAGTGACGACACATCTCCCCACACGAGCTATTGCTGCTACAAGCAAGGTTGAACGGAGCTGGTCGAGAGAGGGATAGCTGCGAGATTGATTTATTCATGTGAAGGAGGATATTTCGGCGATAACATCACTCTGCTTCTATTGCAAATACCCTTTGATTTTATGCATACATCGTGCAACGCTCCTGCAACAGTTGCGAACCGCTCCCCCGCAATTACTTGCGACAGTGCATCAGGTCGCAGCGACAAGGGTCAAAGTCCGGTTCATTCACATGCTCTTGACATGTTCCTTTGACACTTGAACTTTACCACCTCGAAACTACACCGATTGGCACTATATACAAAAATATGTCGAATAATCCTTGGGCCGAAGGAGGGAATGACAGTGGCTGGGAGGATATTGGACCCCGCCGCAATGGACAGCCCGCTTCAACAGATACGACAAACCCTCAAACCATCCCTACGATTCTAAGACCTGGCGGCGCCTTTGATAACCAGGACGAACAACAGGCATGGGGAGAAGCCACAGAACAGCCGAGCGATCAACGGAACTCCCAAGAAACACCCGGTGTGCTAAAACCAGGCGGAGACAGAACAGGAACAAATCCCTTTCTACGAAAGAAGGCCCCCCAAAGACAGGAAGAGCCGCCGACCGATACTTTCGCAAGATTGGGTCTCGATGAGCCCAACATGAACCCATGGCAGCCGGCGATTGATGCGCAAAATGCTACACAACAACCACAAGCACCTACGCAACCAATTCCAAACCTTTTAGATGATAATATCCCCAGAGATAGATGGACACCAACCCCAGAACCATTACCTGCCGGATCACCAGGTATGGTATCGCTACTATCAGACAGAGGATCTTCTGCTTGGGATGAGGACCCATTAGGGAGGAACGACAAACCACCTGCACCACCCATGAAGCTCTCCGAAGAGATCACTGGGGATACAAGCATATGGGATGATGCAGGTGGCGCTGAAAAAGGAAAAGCCAAGGCCACGGGAGAGGCGAGGTCAGGATCGCCTGATGATTGGAATCTGATAGAATCAGAACCTGCAACAAGTCCCATCAAAGAGCCCTCAACTGAGAAGCCCCCATTACCGCCTAGACAACCGACGCTGCCAACAGATGGAACATCTTGGAGACCTTCCAGAGACCCAGTCGATGGAAAGACCGAGACGTATCAAATTAAGAACATACACTGGTACGACGCAAGCTCATCAAAGAACCCACGAATATCACCGATCTTGGTCCAGAATGCAAACGGACCCTGCCCTCTTGTTGCTCTAGTCAATGCGCTTACGTTGACGACGCCTGCCGATATTGAAGACACTGCCCTTGTGCAGACCCTTCGATCAAGGGAACAAGTCAGCTTGAATCTGCTCCTGGATGCTGTTTTTGATGAGCTCATGTCACCACGGAGAACCAGCTCTGAGGATGCCCTGCCAGATGTCGGTGACTTGTATGCCTTTTTACAAAGCTTACATACTGGTATGAATGTCAACCCACGCTTCATTCCAACAGAGAGTATCAAAGACGCTTATAAGCGTACGTCGTTGACGCATCTGGATCCTGCCGAACGAGGGGGTCTGATCCCGGGAACTTTCGAAAACACGGCTGAGATGAGTTTGTATGCTACATTCTCTATTCCGTTGATTCATGGATGGCTGCCACCAAAGAATGAGCATGCGCATGATGCGCTGGAACGACAGGCGACATCATACGAGGATGTTCAAAATCTCCTTTTCCGGGAGGAAGAGCTTGAACAAAAGTTGTCGGATCCTGAAGGCGGACTCAGCGAGTCTGAGCAGCAGTTGTATCAAGACATCATAATCATCAAGGAATTTTTGGAAAGTTCGGCCACTCAGCTTACGCCTTGGGGCATCGAAGTCATTGGCAAGGCCATCAGACCTGGTACTTTTGCCATTCTCTTCCGAAATGACCATTTCAGTACTTTATACTGCCACCCGCAATCTATGCAGCTCATCACATTGGTGACAGATGCGGGTTTCAAATCTCATGATGAGATTGTATGGGAGACGTTGTCAGACATCAACGGTGGCAACACCGAGTATCTTTCTGGAGACTTCCGGGTTGTAGGTTCAGGCGGCGCTGGCCCCTCGACAAGCGCAGGAAACTATTCCAGCAATGACGGTGGAGAATGGACGACAGTACAGAATGGACGCGGGAAGGCGCCAGAGGCTGACGAAGCTCCGATGAGCCCAAGCGCCGAGCAAGAAGATCGGGATTTGGCTCTTGCATTACAATTACAAGAGGAGGAAGAAGAAAGGCATAGAGCAGAAGAGGCACGAAGACGAAGAGAGAGCATGCTTTCTGAACAATTTATTGAGCAACAAGCTCTCCAACCGCCAAATGCAACACGCGGCAACCGCGGAGGTCGCGGAGGAGTTCAAGCTGCTAGAGGAGCTCCACGAGGTCGAGGCGGAGGTGTCACTAGAGGAGCAAGTGGTCTCGTCCCAGGCCGCAACAGTTCTGCCAGCGCGCCCACGACAAACACGATCAACGCGCAGCCCAGAATACCCGCGCAAAGGGTACGATCACTTATCCCAGCTCAGCCACCTCGGCCAGCAGTGTCGCGACCGGCAGATGAAGCAGCAGACGATGCGCCGCCGTCCTACGAGCAGTCGGCACACGACAGAACGTACCAGCCGCCGGTGGGACATCCTTCTCATGCTGGCAGCAGTCCTACGATATTAAGGCAGACAACAGCTGCGAGTGTTAACCCGTCGATGCCGATGGAGCAGAGACCTTTTGGTCAGTCTGTGGGCAGACGTCCGTCGGGTCCTGGGGTGGGGATGAATGGTAATGTGCAGAAGGAGAGGGACTGCGTTGTGATGTAAGGAGGAGAATACGAGATATGCACTACGAAGGCGAAGGATCTTTAATGGGTAATTTAAGCATGGCGTTTTCCCAAGATGATGTATTTTATGTTTCACTTGTAGTCGAGTGTACAAGAGACGAAATTAGTAGGTCAGTTTATGAAACTTGGATCACACTTCTTAGGTCATTTATTTTTATATCCCAAAGCCTAGAGGCCAACCTTTCTAGTTCCCACTGGTTTAAGCGGTGTATATTATATATGTCGGTGTTACAGTGTTAAAAGCAAAATGGATTGAGATCCTAGTGGTAATTGAGGCTTATATACTTCAACACACAGGAACTATCAGTATCAGAGCTGGTAGCAAAACTACTAACATATCACCTACTGTCAAGAACACTTCAAAAAGTATCATTGTTGGCCAACTTGTAAAACACAAGTAAGCCGGTGAGATTCCTAGTATATCGTGGAACAGAGTTTAATGTTAACTATAAGAAAAAAAAAAAACTATCATTCTATTCGAACTCTTATTGCAGATCAAAGACTTCGTCAATACCTCCCAGCCTTGTTTTTCTAATACCCTGATGTTGTGACACTGACATATACGCCAACTATGTGCCACCCAAAGTGGCAGGCGGTGGGGAATGTCAGAATAGTGGTTGCACAGTTACCCGCTTGGACTTTGGTTGACATCATGGAAGGAAGAACAATCCAATTTATGCCATTCATCAATTTTGTTCCTACGAGAAATTGAACTGCTAATTCACCCAGCTTCATTTTCAGTTCTTCTCTTGAAATTTCCCTTCTCCAGCTGTGTTGTTGAGACGCATACCCCTACTCGGTAGTGTGCTGTCATCATGGCTATTATTGAAGGGTGGTTACCACCCACTCGCGAAAACTACAATACCATCCTCACTTTCTGGCAGATCGCTTATCCGGTAGTAAGAAAAGGACCCCTGAAATCATATGAAATATTCAACGTCTGACATGAACAAACAGATTGGTTCAGTGCAATGGCTTACCAAGTGGTATGGCATGGGCAAAACTTCGGTATCCAGTCATCTTAACCTGCCAGGCCGTATAGGCTGGTTGACCATGGAGGCTCCGGGTGCCATGACGTTGATGTACCTGATGAAAGTTCTTCCTGAACAACATGGAATCGACGATCTGCCGTGGCAGAACAAGGTCCTTGCGGGTTTGTTTGTAAGTTGAGAGTTCCTGTCTTGTTGTCTATCCGTTCGTCTTGCCGTGGAGGGGGGAATGTTTGCTACCGAGGTAGCGCCCTCATGAGGAGTAAAGGAGGCTAACACGGAAATTCAGGTGATTCACTACTCTTATCGCGCGGTCATGTTCCCCTTTCTCCAGCCGTCCATGTCGCCCTTGCACATTGTGGTGTGGTTACTAGCTTTCAGCTTTCAGGTGTTCAACGCGACATGTCTGGGCTCGTGGCTTGCAGCTTACGGGCCCGTCACAGAAGCAGAGTGGTCATCGCAGTCGTCTATCCTGCAGTTCTCGGCAGGAATTTTAATGTTCTATCTTGGACTGTCTGGAAACTTTTTTCACGATGAAGAGCTTCGTGACATCCGACGCCGGGAGATGCAGCGGCAGGAGCGCGTCAAGCTGGAGCAGAACAGCAAGGGCAACGGAAGCCAGAGCTATGATGGTAAAGGAGCGGAGAAGCACTACCAGATTCCGCAGGCGGGCCTGTTCCGGTACGTGCTGTTTCCACACTACCTGTGCGAGTGGGTAGAGTGGGCTGGGTTCTGGATGGCGGCGGGTTGGGGATGCGGGCCTGCGAGGGCGTTTTTCGTGAACGAGGTGTTTTCAATGCTTCCGAGGGCTGTGAGGGGAAAGAGATGGTACATGGAGAGGTTTGGAGAGGACAAGGTTGGGAAGAGGTGGGCAGTTATCCCGGGAGTTTGGTGAGCTAGTTGGATTGCTGTAGGAGCTGTATGTATGCACTATGCTAGACTGACATGAAGGGTCGAGCTGAGGTTAGTCTGGTGTTTTGTGATTAAGCATATTACGTACTATGGAATTAATAGGTGACTACTAGGTGTATACGGTATGATAGATTTGATATCATGACAGGCAAGAACCGATGGCAAGAGCCGAAAGGGAACAGCCGAAAGTATGATTGATTAATGATGAAATAATAGAGTTTTTTCTTTTTTTTGGGTTTGATAACCGGTAAACGGCATTTGTTATTTACGGGTTGGACCATGAACTATACAATAAAATGACTTGTATGGAATTTATTATATAGGTAGTGACTCTGTTGTGTTGGAGACAGATTCGAGACTTGCCGACTTTAATTGCCGATGGATCCTTGGCACGGACCAAAGTGACCCTCCAACTCCGCATCCAGAGCTTGGATGGACCATTCAGACGATTAAAATTACCCCAGAAATCCGGGGAAACAACAGAGTCGAGAACTAGTAATCAAATTAATCTTACGATTTGCTAGGTAATTCTTGTTTGATTTGTGGACTCGTTGAATCTGGGGAAACGGGAGTTTAGATAGATCCAAGATCTGGGGAAGGCCTGTTGAATCTGGGGGGATAATTATCAGTGTCGGAAGTAGACATGTATCATATCATATCATATGTACGTATTTTTTTATTGGAGTCACTCTTTAATTAACCGTCTTGCCGAATATGTATAAATACTCTTTAGAGATTGGCTGCATTTCGACCGTTTTCTCCACGTGGTGATGATAACTGACACGTGCGAATCTTGTTTCGCAGAGACAATAGATACCTACTCTGTACAGTAATGATGATCAATTCTCCAACATTGAGTGTTAGGTTAGGCCTTTTGTTTAAACTTTTAGTTGATAATTCCCCGCATCTTAGAGCTACTAACTACTGTCTGTCAATTCGCCTAGAATAGCTTAACTTGACATTTATATTTCATCGACTTGTCCGAGATTCTGTTGATTAAGATAATGGACGACTGACTGTTTTGTTTGACACAGACAAAAAAGATAACAAACAAGTCGTATTAGCCGAGACAACCAATACACACACCTCTCTACTACTCTTGTCATGTACACGAAAGAGGGTTCCATCAGCGGATGAAAAGGGAAAATAGGGAAAAAAAAAAATCAAAAAAATCCAACATTGCGGGGGAAGCCATGCCAAATGCAACACAAGACCCTTGGCTAGACTCCTCCTCTCCTCCGCCTCTACTGTAACTAGAACAGCTATCTAGGGGCAAAAACGCTCACATTTTCCTCTCATTCTCTCTTCTCTTTTCTCAAAGAACCCAGTCAAGGTTTCTCGTGAGGGGAAATACACACCAGATTTTGATAAATTAGACACACCCTCCAATTCACTTCCAACAAGAGGGGTTCGCTACCCTTTTCTAGACATATACAGACAGCACTTATCCCGACACGGTAGCCCGAGGTGCTATCAATTCCCTTGACTTTTGCTATATCAATCAAGCTCGACCCTGCTCCCCTTATTTTAACTCCTACCAACCATTCCTCTTCCAATTCTGATCTGCAGTCCAGTCCGGTTCAGCTCAGAACACAGACTAGCTTTTTTTATTGTTTTTTTTTATATAATAATAAGCTCAAGTCAGTGTGTTTGCTGTTTTGGTTCCTACAACACCACAACACCACCACTCACACACACACGCTCTGGACAGTCAATCATGGCTACCTCTTCTGATAGAGACCAGGAGAAGGG
Organism: Fusarium goolgardi; assembly: GCA_014899075.1. Classification (NCBI taxonomy): domain Eukaryota; kingdom Fungi; phylum Ascomycota; class Sordariomycetes; order Hypocreales; family Nectriaceae; genus Fusarium; species Fusarium goolgardi. The sequence goes on from JAAVUI010000448.1 coordinate 28,629, forward strand.
TTTTGATGAGAGGTCCGAGATGAAGGATATTTCTGGTCTTGGCAACACCGTTCATGATGCTGCTGGCTATGGCCACGCTGCCACTGACGCGTGAGTCTAGAGTCTCATTTCACTACTTTTAAGTCTGAACTCAATACTAACACAACAACATAGCTACGGTAACGCTCTTGTTCAGTTCGACTCAGCTGCTGAGCGTCGACTACGATGGAAACTCGACTTGTACACTGTTCCCACCGTCGCCGTCTTGTATCTCTTTTGCTTCATCGACCGTGCCAACATCGGTACGTCTCTTTCCATCTTCGCTCCTTATCTCCACTCAGAAATTCCTAACGTGTTTCCTCTCAGGTAACGCTCGTATCGCTGGCATGGGAGTCGATCTTAACCTCCAGGGCTACGACTACAACAAGATTCTCTCCATCTTCTATATCTCATACATCATCTTCGAAATCCCCGCCACCGTCACCTGCAAATGGATGGGCCCTGGTTGGTTCCTCCCGGCCACCTCTCTAGCTTTCGGTATCGTCAGTGTCGCCACGGCCTTTTGCAAGACCCAGGCTGCTCTCTGCGGTGTTCGCTTCCTGCTCGGAATCTTCGAGGCCGGCATGCTTCCCGGAATCGCCTACTACCTGTCTCGATGGTACAAGCGCTCTGAGCTGACTTTCCGTCTGTCGCTCTACATGGTCATGGCTCCTCTGGCTGGTGCCTTTGGTGGTCTCTTGGCCAGCGCTATTCTCAAGCTCCCTCACTTTGGAGGTCTTCACGAGTGGCGAATGATCTTTGCTATCGAAGGTGTCATCACCATCGGTCTCAGTCTCCTCTCCTTTGTCACCCTCACCGACCGACCTGAGACCGCCCGCTGGCTCTCACAGGAGGAGAAGGAACTCTGCATCGCCCGTGTCAAGTCAGAGCGTCTCGCCCAGACCGAAGTCGTCGACGGTATTGACCGAATCAAGCTCTGGCGCGGTGTCTCCAACCCCATCACTCTCCAGATCGCCTTCATCTTCCTCTGCAACAACATTACCGTCCAGGGTCTCGCCTTCTTCCTCCCCACCATTGTCGGTACCATCTACCCCGACTACAGCGTCGTCCAGAAGCAGCTCCACAGTGTTCCTCCCTACGCTGTCGGCGCCGTCTTTGCTCTCGTCTTCCCTGCCATCAGTTGGTGGGTTGACAGGCGACAGATCTTCATCATCCTCTCTGCTCCCACCGTCATTATCGGCTATGCTATGTTCTTGGGATCAGAGGCTGCTAGTGTTCGATACGGTGCTTGCTTCTTGATTGCCAGCACTTGCATGGTCTTGGGTACCATGACAAACGCTCACATCAGCGCCAACGTTGTCAGTGATACCGCTCGAAGCAGTGCAATTGGTCTCAACGTAAGTAATTCCTTCAACGACCCTTTTCAAACCTTTACTCACACTATTTCTCTTAGGTCATGTTTGGCAACATTGGTGGTCTCATCGCTACTTGGTCCTACCTCGAGAAGGACACGCCCAACTACCCCATCGGTAACAGCCTCAACTGTGCCGCAGGATGTCTCATCTTCCTCGTTAGCATCTCGGGATACCTGTGGATGAAGTGGGACAACAGACGACGCGACAAGAAGAACGTCGAGCAGGAGCTGGCAGGTCTTTCTCCCCAGGAGATTGCTAACCTCGATTGGAAGCACCCTGGTCACAGATGGCACAACTAAAATGTGCGTGTGCAGTGCATTTATTACGGTTTTGGTTGTTAGCGGATGGAATTTGCATGTTTTGGGTTCTTTTTTTCTTTTTTTTTTTTGGTTACTACTAAGCCAAGAAGGAATTGTCAGAGAATTTGCAAACAATGAACAGTGTCTTGATTCTCTATCAACTTGCTCCAAGTGATGTTTATTCCATACTTTACTGCTCAGTGTGACATGACTGCTCTTACCGCCTCTTAGAAAAGTTGGCCTATGAGCTTTAGGGTTCAAAAATAAATAGCCTAAGAAGCCTGATCTACTAATTTCGTCCCTTATGCTTCCAGCGACCAACTTTTTTAATACCTCGAGATACCTCCTATAGAAGAAAAGGCATACACATGCATACATACACATATATGGTTGTACAGGCAAGTGCCAAAAAGGGCAAAAAAAAAAGGATCTACGTATCGCAGATGGCTGGATCTCTCCCGCCGGGAATTGAACCCGGGTCTCAAGCGTGACAAGCTTGCATACTGACCACTATACTACGGAAGATAAGACGGCTGAAGCCGGCTGTAGCAAGGGATTTTGATGCAGATTGAGGCGAGTACCTTGATATATGTACATACCTTCAACTCAGCAAGTATAGACAAAAGTAATGGCATAAGAGCCGGCCTAAACCTGCTCAAAGTATTTCGTCTTTTAGGCTCCCGATGGTAAGTCCTTTGGGTTTAAAAGACTCTTAAGTCACGATACCAAAGACGAAGCAAGTTAAAAGGTAGTCAGATATGATGGCAGCAAGTTGTGTCTTAGTAATGGCCGATATGGGTCCTCCGCTACTACCACAGTTGCTGTGTCCCCGAAGTAGAAGTCATGGAGGCTCATCAACTCCAGACATTCGTCGAATCCCTCCTCACGCTGCCTCTGTTCTGCGGACATGCCCCCTCCATCTCGTCTCGTTCCAGATCCTTCCTCCTTGAGGCGATATCGCGCGTTCTCAATCGTAGCCTCGATACACGAAGGGACTGCTTCCCTTACGCCTGCTGAAAGCCGTCTCGTCTCGGTGGTAGTAGTTGCCTCTCCAGCTCTCTTGCGTAATCAAGTGCTGGGACAGACCACCAGGCGGGAACGCGATTTCCTGCAGATGATCAGATATCACTGAGGTTGACGTGTCGGTATTTCTTCGTAAGCACGTCTCTTGCGTTCCGAATAATGATACCGTCATAATCCGCGCTTTATCGTCTGGTGTATACGTGTTCGATGACGGGCCTCTGTGAAAGTTGCTCAGATAGTGCAAGAGCTGCCGCGTCATTTGTCGTTTGCGAGCAGACAAGTGCCAGGTGGTTCGGACCACCCAGCGCGCTTCCTTCTCGATGAGGCTCCGGTCGTAACATTAGGTAGACAGCCGCGCCTGGTGAAAGGTGTTATGCCATCGCCTCTTGTTGGCGCTTTCGTCTAAGGTGTATATCTAGAGGTCAGTATCTTTGAGTTTAGTATCAATAGAATGGAGTCCTTGAAGTGAGTCCTATGTTAGTGGGGTTTTCCTATAAGTGTTGACCATCCTGTGTGCTTTCCCGACAAAGGTAAGGTATCGAGGGTAGGTGCAATACCCCTGGGGTTCCATCCTCGTTTATTTGTTCGCGTCGTCCGTTCGATATCACCTGCCCAAGTCAGTCTCTGAGATCTTTCTCTTTCCACAAATTCGTTGTCGTACTTGCCTCGGTGCTCTTGTCGAAATCGTTCATGGTCCTTAGAGGTCAGGAGCGAAAATGCCCATGGGACGTCTATAAGAACCCCGTCCGCCCCCCTCATCTTCGTCTTTTTTTCTTCTTTCTCTTCACCACTTTCGAAAAAGGTAACAGCCGTACGCCTGAGGTCCATGGAAGAACCAGTGTCAAGGCATGGTTGGCAGGCGTGCTGCGTCTTCTGGGACCCTTTGCGCTAACCCCCCAGAGACGTAGTGGTGATGTGGAGTAATCACCCGGCACAATTTTTGATTTTGTTCATCGTGTCCCTGGTGTTACACTACCTCCAGGTGATGCACACTCTATCTTTTTCATTGCATTCACCGGCTTGCCAGTGGTGTGAAGAAGAAGAAATACCTACCTTTGCCCTTGATGTAGTGACTTCTGTGGAGATGCTGAGCCATCCTGGGTTGGGTTAGTAGAACTGTTTGTGATGGGGATGCATGTTGGAGGATGGGGATGGGAAGTTCTGTCAGCCCTTTGGCGAGGGCATCGCATTATATATACGCTAAATAAAATAAACTTTGCTGTGACCGAAATCTTTTGGGCACCTTTGCCACTTGTGCATCAGTACAACTCTGATTCTACTATGCTTTTTCCCTTGCAGAGCTTATTCGACTTTCCTACCTTTCCGTGCGTGCATTGCTGTGTCTAGGTTTGATGGCGCCGTTTTGGCAATTCTTCAATGCGAAGCAAAACTCAAGCTGCTAGGTGGGCGTCAGAAGAATTATGCTCTAAGAATTAGGCTACAGAAACAACGTACCTAGCATAAGGTGACCAAAGGATTTCGTCTCCTGTGCTCTCAGCGGCCAATTCTCCTTGTACCCTGACGGCTGCCCATCTTTGGTGAGCTCAGACTGGACGGGGTTAGATCAGTGAATTGAGCTTAGGTGGTCACAACTCACAACATGATTCTGTGAAAGGATTTCCAAGTTTATGCAGGTCATATGCTGACGGACTTGGAGCTAGTTCTTGTTTGATGGGATAGGAAAATTTCCAGATTTTGACAAGCGCATTGGTCATCAAGACAAGATGATAGTAGACAATATTATCTCTTCTCTCCTATTACTAAACTTAATGTGCCACCGTCATTGTAACTAGTATTAACTCTTGTAATTTATCTATACTTGCCTTCTGCATCTAATGCGGCTTTTACCTCTTTATAGATGCTAGTGCCTCTATCTTGCTCTGTGCTTAAGGCAGCGCAAATGGCTTCCCTCAGCAGAACAGACCTCTGCAGATAGTAAGGGTTACAGTATGGCTGTATGCTCTTACGTATAGCGGCCATTATGCTATTGGCTAGTGCTAGTATTAATAGGGATTAAGGTGTAGGTAGGTTAACTGACTTAGGCTTAGTCTGTTAGTGCTTGATGCTCTATTTTAAGGTAATGCTCTTTTAGGTTATGTGGAGAAAGTATAAGCGGGCTGCTTAGCTGTACTTTTATATTGTGTAAAAATAAGGTTGCTTTTCGTGTCTTATATGTTCTTAAATTAAAGCTGTATATATAGTATAGCGTTAGACTTTAGTCTTTAGCTTAAATTACCAGGATAACCTTTAGTAATTTATCTATACTCTTAACTATAAGTTAATTACTTAATTAGTTTAAGAAAAGCAATAATTATATAACCTAGATATAAATGGCAAGAAGAGAACCTTCTCGCTCTAGCGGCAATAAGATTACGGCGGCCCTCTATAGTATAGGCTAAAGGAGATGTTCATCTATGTGCGAGATCGGTAACCTGTATCTCCACTTTCGGAGACAGAGGTTGCAAGAATGGGATGCACCTGAACAGAAGATAAGATTACTACGGAAGATGAACAGTCTGAAGACTGTTGTAGCTGGGGGGGTTGTTGACGATCGGCCGACTATTGATAAATAATACATCTAGGGCATCAACGTCCTCCTTGTTAAAGCAGGCGTAGACTCGGTTCAACCTGGAATTGGAGTCTATGAATCTCCTTTATTAGGGCCAAATACAGTTTATGATCATACGCCCAAAAGAATTAGAAAATTTAGCTACTAGAGGCATAAGAGATAAAATCCATAGGTTATTTTATGCCATTTAAACACTCTTGTGCTATTTGTTTTATAACCTAAGGCTTCTAGAAGACTTGCCTCGTCTTCTAATGCCTAGTTTCGGCCCGCTCCCAGCTTATGGAATAGTTTTATTTCCAGTATATACTTTTATCAACACAATTCACCTGAAGCAATCAAACATAGTTTCTCTCATTTCACGTCGACTCAGCCCATGCATATTAGATCGTGAATCATGCTGTCCTGGAGAGAGTTATGGCCATGACTTAATCTGACAACCCCCGCCTATGTCGGACCTCTGATGAATCAGTGGGAGACAGCAAACTGTAGAATTTCCATCTTGGATATATGTGTGATTGTAAGTGAACAGAAGCTGTCATATGTTAAAGGTTGTGGGGAGCAACATAATTTACAGGTTTAGCATGCAATGTATACTGCCAAAATGAACAACCAATATAGAACTATAAAAGTCATGCAACTGGACGCATGTTTCAGAAACATTGGAAGTTGAACTGCGAAGTAAAACAAACCAGTCAAAGACGTGCTACATTTAGGCAAGTCTTTTTTGTTACCTTTGATCGAGGTCCCGGTCAACCTGAACCTTTCACATTCCTCACATCTTTCACAGATACCATCGGCTTCTTGTCTCACCTTGATCATGGAACAAACCACACGGCCAGAGTTGCAAAAACTCATGGAACCTGAAAGAGTCTCCGAAATTCGTTCCGATAAACTGGGAGAACCACTTCGGCAATCTTCACCATCGTGGCTTAGGAGAGTGGGTTTCTCTATACCTCTTTTCATTATTCCAATTGCCTATACCAGTATGTCACTCACGCCAGAGAAACACAGGCACTGACAAGGTCATAGTTCTTCTCGTCATAATGGGTTACCTCCATGGAAAGAAGCAGTCCTCTTTCGGCGATACGGTACTTGAGGTTGTCAGTGTCGCTTCCACGTTATGGCCTGTCTTATTCGCAGCAGCTCTCGGCCCGCTACTCAAGACTGTCGCACTCTTCCGTGCCGAACGAGATTCAACACTAGGCTCCCTGGAATTCCTATTAAGGAGTCAGACCACGGCATCTGCACTGAAAAACTTTGTTGCCATGGGTTGGATCGGTAGTTGGGCCATTGTTGTTCTCACAGTATGGTCCCTTAGTCCTTTGGGAGGTCAAGCCACACTCCGTTCATTGCATCGTCAGCAGAACCCTACATTTACAGAAACACCAGCGACATACTTTCTTGGCAACAACAAAACCGAGATCGGCATATATTATCACTGGGGAGCGACTGTGTTCAGTGGTGCATCCGTTGAGGCATCCCTTATTTCCGATATGAGAACCGTTCTTTCTGCCTCTTTCTCAAAACAGGATACTCTTGTCTCTCATGCCAACAGCAGCAGTCCTCACTATAACGATACCATTTCTGATCTTGGAGGTAAATGGGAAGCTTCACGCGGTGGACGCAGAGATCTCTGGCGAAACGTCCGCATTCCTTTCATGGAACTATTGCCAGGATATAAGAGTGACGACCCACACGCCTGGGTACCGGTTCCTGACGATGAAATCGTCCCTTACGCTTCGTTAATAGGACTCCCCATCAGAAACGGCTCGCTTGAAGGACCTGGAAACTCAACCATGATGGTTCATTTCCATTATATGACTCTTTCGTGCGGGGAAACCTTCAATGGAAGCGAATGAGTCACAAACGGTTCGAAAAAGCTCTTGATTCATAATGCCAGCTCTGACATCCCTTTAACTTTGCAAAGCGGGGATATTAATACAGGAAAACGGAACATCTGGCTCGATTTCCCCAATAATTCAATGACTGTAGAGCATCAAGCTCTCCAACCTGGTGTTGAGCCACAGTCCAAGTTGCAACTTGTGATGGGCGGCGAATGCTGGGATACATCACCAGCCCCGAATAATCCAGTTGCGATGCTTAGAGTCTGTAACGTCAGCACATCATATATCGACATGGAAGTTGCTTGTAAGAGATTGGCCATCGATGCTGATTTGATATGTCAGGCTAATCGGGTTCGATATGCGCCTTCGTATCCGATCAATGACAACTGGACGCCACTTTCAAATTTCAGATTGTCTTGAAAGATTCTCATGGAACTGACATACATGGGTGCGAGTCAACATGTAGGAGAGCCCAGCATTCTAGAGATGTATTTGAGAGATCCCCTAGGACTGTTCGGGCATACCGATGTATATGTGGGTGAGGATGGCATGAGGGATGGCGCTGGATGTTTCTCCTTTCCATGGCATATGGGGGAAGAGAGAAGACTTGCGACTGCACTAAATACCATTATCATGTCCTCTAGTGACGTAAATGTATTAACCGGCGGGAAGGGGAGATATTTTGAAGAAGGACAAGAGCATTGGCAAGACACCACTGCATTATGGACAGAATTCGACAGAGACATCTACGTGTTGAACAAACCATGGTTTGTCACGACAATACTTTCGACCGTGATATTGATCATTTGCGCTGTTGCCAACATTGTTATTCGTAGTTGGTCTGGTAGACTTGAAGATTGTTTAGTCTAGGTACAAACCCGGTTATGAAGATGACTTCTTCACAGTTCTGTGTCTAAGGATATTAGTAACCAATAGCAGTTCGACCGCCAACAACCCCCCAACTACAGCAATCTTCAGATTGTTTCATCTTCCGTAGTATAGTGGTCAGTATGCAAGCTTGTCACGCTTGAGACCCGGGTTCAATTCCCGGCGGGAGAGATCGCCACATGAGAGATACTCATGAACTCAATTTTTTATCGTTTTCTATGCTGATTCCGTTTTTGTTTTGTTTTTTTGTGCGGATTCCACTTACCTACTCGCCTACCCAGGTAATCAAGTACGTACAGAGAGAGTATCTCTGGAGACAACATTGCATGCAGATGCCAGCGTCAACGCCGCATCGGAGAGTTGATGACGACGCATTCAGGCCATGCCATTTGCGGCTACCGACGAGGTATCGCTTTCTCCGTAGTTAGTGTAAGTTGAGGATCTATAAACAGCTTGTGGCGATAATACTTTTTCTTTGTAGAGTTCTGAAAAGTATTTTGCCAATGGGTTAGTTACTGCGCGGAGTTAACGGATAGAAAGATGTAGAAATGACTCTTGTTTGTGTAGAAACTGGTTTTTACAGTTGGCAGCTCGGGGCTTGGCTTCATCTTAGATTGACTTGGCATCCGTGGTTTAACGGGCTGTTGGCGATTCTATCACACGACAGCTTGCTCTGCGTGGCTTAGCGCTGCCGAGAAGTAAGCAAGCAGCCCACTAAAACTGTACAGTGGCCCTGTGAGTGAAGTGGCCCTGTGAGTGAGCGCCGAGAAATGGATGCCAACCAACATTTGATAACGACTGGGAATACGCGTAAGAGTCCGAGTCCTTTTCATCATAATACTATCACAGCCAAGATAAAACAGTGGACTCACAAATGTCACCTTGTTCGGATTGTAGTTGCCGTGGAATGCTTGGGCAGTTAGATTTCAGCCTCATCGGTTCTCTTTTGTACGTTTGCGAACTATTACGGAGAGTGACAACGTCAACAGGGCGTCCAAAGTCAAAGTTTAATGCCGAGATATACAAATCTTTAACGAGGTCCGGATCTCCCAGTGTGAATGACATACGACTTTTAAAAAAAAAAAGCATATTATAATACAAGTCGTCATCCCTCTCCGATGTGTTGTGTTCCTTTTCCTGTCAGACTTGTACTACTCATTCATTCACTGCAACTGCCAATAAGCTGCAGCTGGGATTCCCCGTCTGGGCAAGGAGGCGCGTGCTCTTTTTCTTCCCCTGACGTTGTTGCGGCGCCGCCCGCCCACTTCCCTGGGCTCTCAGCCTCTATTTTTCTACCCTACTTCCCTATCCACATCTTCCGTTATTCATTTATTTGTAGTTGGAGCTACGGGAAGGCTATTACTTCTTGTCGCCGATTCTCCCTCTCCCTCCATCCCGCTCATAACTCTCCAATTCTAAACACGCAATCTTGTCCTATACCTCACTCTCCTACGACCTAAAACACTGTTTCACGTCGAATCTCATTGACCAAACAATCGAACAAAGCATTATTAGTTACTCTTTGCTTTTGCATTGCATTGCTACGCCTTCTCCAATTTAATACGATACATACGACGATCCGAGCCGATCGCTACCCACCTTCCGGTGCACATCACTCCCATAATCGCCTTATATACGACACTACAACCATCCCCATATTACCTACAGACACAACAACTCAAGTGCGCACGCCAATATGCGCTCCGTAAAGTCGCTGCTCCTTTGGAGTCTCGCCTCGTTCTCTGCGCCAGCCGCTGCCCTTGCATTTCCCCCACTATTCCACGAAGCTCGACAAGTCCAAGATACTTCGTCCCTCGCCAAACGCGCCGCCGCCGCCGCCGCCGATAAGCCAAAGACGCCAAAATACTTTGTTGAAGCTGGTCGCAATATCGAGCTTGGCCACTATGACGGCCGTTACTTTCAATCAAAAGTCTCATACGAAGAGCATCGCTTCGTTCTTCGAGACTTGATTCGAAGCTACCTATTTACTATGAACAGTTTCGGTGTCGAGACATGGATCGCTCATGGAACTTTGCTCGGTTGGTGGTGGAACGGCCAGATTATGCCCTGGGACTATGACCTTGACGTTCAAGTCTCAAACGGCACCATGCAATGGATTGGCGATAATCTCAACCGCACCGAGTATAGCTGGAACTATACCGATTCTGCTTCAGGGGAGTTTATATCCAAGAAATACTTACTGGACATCAACCCCCACCACGTCGACATCGATCGTTCTGATGGACGAAATATCATCGATGCTCGTTGGATTGACATGCAGAACGGGATGTACGTTGATATCACCGGTCTGCGCGAGCGCGAGGTGGATCGACCAGGTGTCTGGAGCTGCAAGAACAAGCATCGATACAAAAGCCAGGATCTATGGCCAATGCGCATCACCGAGTTTGAAGGCGTCAAAGCCCGTGTACCCTTCAACTTCAATAAGATACTGGTTGATGAGTATGATACCAAGAGTTTGGTCACCGAGAGTTGGGCAGGGTAAGTTTTCCTACTGCACCGTTGCAACGGCCGTTGTGGAGTTTACATGTGCTAACTGAGTTTACAGTCACCGTTGGGATCACGATAACAAGATTTGGGTCAAGGAGAATGAAGAGGAGGCAAAGCAGCGCAAGCTCGGTGCTGTCGATCGTCACCTGGCTGAGGCTGCTGCTAACTCAGCCCCTGAAGAGACACCAGCTGAGCCAGCTGCTTGAGATCTTTTTTCGAATAATTTCCCTCACAGTCCCCCAAATTCGCATTCATGACCCGCGAATGATAACGAATCACGACCTGCGCTGTATTAATAACACCCGTTTTTTATTCTTTTTCTCTTTACCACGAATCATGCAGAGGCTGTCAAACCTTTGCACCCGGAGGCGTTGGATGTGGATCAATGGCGTTGGAGAGCGGATTTCAGTATAAACCGTTTGGCCAAGGTGGCTTGCGCGGCACTCGAGGCGCCGAAACATTGCTGGATACTTTGTTCGAGTTTGTACGATGGTTGTAAATGAAGTTAGAGATATCCCGGTTGCTTGCACATTTGCTCTACGCGATCATTTTGGAATCAACATCGTCTTGAATCGCGTATCGCGAGAGAGGACATCTTAGGGTAGTGAATGAGACTATCAAGTCATTTTTTATTTATTTTTATCATTACTAGCATCCTGAATTCAGACTTCAAGAAGTGACGCTGCGGTCGATAGACCACAGCTCGTTACGCTGCCTCTAGCCAGCTCTTCCACGATACCTTGTTCTGCTTTTCCGTCTCTTGCCAACCACCAAACCTCCCTCCATTCCCGAGATCAACCAACGGTGCCATGCTGGGCCGACCATGCGCACATTGGAACGGGAATGCGCAACGTGAGAGGCGAGCGATGAGTTCCTTACACTGTTGAATCGTGAGAATATCATTAAACATAATAGCACCTGACACAAGTTAGTGAAACGTTGAGCAATGAAACACCAATACCGTACTTCTGCAGGCTCTGGAGTGTAACAACTCCAAGATGCCTCTTGGGCACCCATTGAAACGTGATATCAGGGGCTTATCGGGAGCAGCGGTCGCTGGCCGCACTCGTGGAATGCTGCAATCAACACTACGCCAAGCTTCCGTGCGCAAAAGTTCGATGAGCAGCCGAGGTTCCAGACGACAGCGTTCGATGATACTTGGCGGAAGACCGGTGACCACAACTTTGTGATGATGCAAGGATGGAGGCGTCTGGTATGCGATGCCCCAAGCAGCAAAGTACTCGAGATGCTGTTCTAACAGATGCCATTCCTCTTGCGGAACCTCAAAGATGATGGGCCGATCTAAAGGTTCTAGTCGGGGCAATACTTGATTTGTCAAAGAGTCGGTGACGAAATACTCTAACATAAGTTCCTCTAGTTGACACCGTTCATCAACCGCATGCTGATCGAGCATAACCAGTGCTGAGCTCTGCCTTTCGAGCATGGAATTCTCAGGTTTTAGACTTTCCAAAGATAGCTTGACCAGGATGAATTTACGGTCAACCTGTGCTATAACAGTGGCATAGGTGAGTGCATGACGGGAAATCTTTCCATTGAGATCCATGGACCCAGCGCCAGCCCCCACATAACTACCGTTGTGGTTATTCCTGCCGCATGTATGGGGTTGATCTGACGTCGAGCCATCGATGCATGGTATTAATGCTTGTACAGATTGGAAAACGGGATTTTCCCAGGAGCTGATTACACCCTGAAGCCATTTGCTGGGCTGTTTGTCTCGCCTCTGTGCAACTCGACCGGCTGTACCGCTGCTTGTGTTACTGTCGCTTGTTTCAGAGTCGACAGTGCGGATATCAGAGCCGAAAGTGCTGATTGATGTTGGCAAACCACTCGGTTGGTCTTCTGGTTCAGGATAAGATATGTCAAACGGTTTGCGTAGTAATTTTCCACCCTCACCAACAAGGCGGTCAGGGGAATACCGCCCTCGCGTCTTTGCGCAAACATCTGTCGCTTTTGAAGCGTAGTTGAGCGGTGTAGCTCTTCCAACCTTCACTCGGTGCCATCCTTCAAACGGGCTATCCACTCGTGCTGCGACTGATTTAGATCTACATGCCGAGCCAACGGAACCGGCTCTGGAGCTACTCGATGATGTCGGTTTCTTAGACCGACCCAGCGTCCTCGCTGTCGAAAACAAAGATTCTTCAGGCCTTAGTTGAACTTTCCGCGGCCTGAATTGATGCTTCTTGAGGAAACCGTAACATGTTGCCTTCAAGAGGTCGAGAATCTCAGTCAAAGTCTGGCCATGGCTTCCTAGCTGGTCCGGATTGTCAATCCCTTCCAAAGAGGAAGTTGTAATTTTCAGATAGAACATTGGCCATCGTTCAATGCCTTTGCGACTTCGTAGCTCCCTACCAGTAAAATCATCGAGCTTTGGCGAAGCACCACGATCGCCCGCTTCGCCATCAACAACGCCAAAGCTAGAGTTACCAAAGGTCCTGTTGATCTCTTCGTAAAGAACATCAGTGCCAAACTCGTTGGTAATAGGGGCAATTCCCAAGCTGATAAATTGAGAACGCCGTGTTGCGACAGGATTAGTGCAAATGCACCCCTTGACAGAAATCGGCCCGCAGGATGCTGAGATAGGCACCCAAGCATCGACATGGCTTGAGTCTGCAAGACCAGCTTGGGTAAGGAGACGGCAGGTTCTCGATGTTATGTCCAATTTTTCGGGTGGTCGGAATCGAAGTTCGCGTTGCGTGGCTGCATGTCTTAGTGACACAGTTATACTCGACGGCCATGCAAGCAGCATGCCCACAACAGCTCTGGTCAACTTTAACCATTCCTTGTCGAGAGCAGACTTTTCACTAAAAACCGCTCTTTGTTTGACCCTGACGGGCATAGTGCCGAATAGATCTCGGATCGTAGTGCGAGTTCCATGGTCAAAGTTGACAAGTCGTGACTCAGGGGGTGCGGGCAGCTGTCTAGCCAGGACCCGAGAATTGTGAACTGTGATAGAGTTGTGAGATATGTGCCTTTCATGATGAGAGGTGACGGTTAGAAGAGAGAATGTAGCAAGAGAAGCCAGGAAATCGCCGTGTTTCCCATGAATAGATGACCTCGTAGGGAACTTGGATGTATCTAAAGCAAGAGAGGGTTAGTCAATATATTGATGCACGAACGTCTCACTCACGGTGGAGCCTCCCGAGTCCCCCGCTATCTTTAAATTCATCAGGTGGAATCCCAGACCCGTTGTCTTCAACAGTACAATTTCCCCTGGCGTAATCGACGGAGATGTTGACCTTGGAGGCACCAGCGTCCAAAGAGTTAGCGATGAGACCGCAGACAACACCATTCAAGGACGTGATGTTGACCGATGACTTGATCTTGTCGACGACATCCTGTGGAAGTTGCCGGATGATCATACTCTATGAGGGATCATGCTTGTTTGTTTCAAGTCTTTGTTGGCTGTAATGTTGTTGAATCTGCAAAAAGTTCAAAGGGGAAATGACGTCGGAGCGAGCTGGAGCTAGGGGCACCCGGTCTTTGGGGCGATCTATTTCAGGCACAGTGGGTAACGTCCCCAAATCCAGGGTCCCGCATAGTGGAGGTGGCGCCAAGAACGATGCACCTTTGAGAGTCGAGACCTCAGCCGAAGCTTGTAGCCACGGAGGACATGAAAAGAAGACCCGTTGAAGATAGAAGAGTGGATGGGAGAAATTCTGTCTATTTTTTCCGTTGATCTAGTACAGATGCGTTATAGCACAACGGACAGCAACAGTACAAGAACCTTCTGGTCCGTGGTCTCTTTGTCTCGAGATCGAAACATCACGTGATTCTAATCGTGCCATGTGTAGGTACCAAGGTACTGCACCATCATGCTTCGCCGCTTTCAGCCTTCGTTGCCGCCCATACCACACCCTTTAACCTGCTGACGACGTCTTTTCGAGCCTCATTCCCTACTTAGCTATCTGCTTTTGTTCACAATCCTTCATCGTAGGTTGTCATACCAATCTACTTGCGCTTTCTGCTCCTAGCGAGCATTTATTATAGCGATCTTGTTTCCTTTTCTTGTCATTGTCTCCCCGCCTCCAGCCGGTGCCCAACGACGCAGTATCGGCGGCCTCGACTCGACGCTTCACACCTGGACGACTTCTCAATTTGATGGCGACGACCGACGCGATATCTCCAGAGCAAGGTGAGCGATTGAGCTCATGGTAGTTCAAGAGGCATATTTGCGATGACGCAATATCGCCACCTTGTATTACCATGGAAACAAGCACAACTGACGTTAACATGACCAAGACCGCCAAGGTCAACGCAGGAGACCATTCTCAACATGGGTAAAGAAGCTCACCAACTTCAAATCCGATGCCGAACGCCAAAAGAGACAAAAGAAGCGCAGTCATAAGAAAAACAACCCATATCCAGAATCTGGTCAGATCGGCAATGGTGTCACCAACGGAACGAGTGCATGCACATTCACCACCACCACGGGCACAAGTAACACCAGCGCGAACCAATCCTCCCGAACATCCCGAGAAGACCAGGCCCCACCAACGATTGGAGGTCGGAGTTGTGCAGGCACCGTCTTGACCGACCATGAGGCCTCACGTTCGCTTATGGCCCCAAGCCATAGAGCAAGCTCTGTCGCAGGCACGAGCCGCACTGTCGGTGGAGGAGTCGACTCTAGGAGGGAGGGAGATAGCACATTTTCAAGTCCAGCGCCATCTGTTCGATCTTTAACAACAACTTTGACGACGATTCAGTCCATGGCACCCAACGGGCCAGGGCAACCTCATCAACATACCTCGCAGAACCAAGGAACCTCGCAGTCTATTCAGTTCAGCCAACCGTTCCCCACTACCGGGGCGCCTGCATCTGCCATCCCAGCTCATCTGGCTCCTAGCGGCAACCCAACTACCTACACCTCTGCGACAGCCAACAATCTCTTGACCGACAATGCATCCATCCTTACGTTGGCATCATCAAGCAAGCGCCGGCGCCGACGTTCTCTGGATACCGATGCATCTGTCCGTGCTCTTGCCCCCTCATCTCTTTGGGGTGGTAGCCGTGAAAGTCTACCGCTTAGCGTTCTTAGCGCAAACATTGACCCAATGGGCATACCACCTACTCCTGGTATTCACGGTAACCCTCGGTTAGGAGCCGAGCGAACGAGCATATATTCGGTCACTGGTGTTGGACCTGCCATCTCGGGTGATCGCAACAGTTACTATGCCAAACAAGGAGACGCTGCCAGCGTTCGAAGTGGATTGCTTGGTCATGGGCGAGCCGAGAGCGTGAGCGGTAGCATTGGTGGTTTGAGTAGCCCGTTGGCTACTCCTCGGGAGGTGTACAATGAGAATGTCGAATATGAGAAAGAGGAACGAGAGATTACCCCTATGGCTTCAAGGACTAAGGAGGGATGAACATGCCGTCTTTTCGCACGAATGATTTATGCTTTACTTTGTTATATCGGTTACTGGGATAGTTGGGTTTGGCGGGTATAGGAGCGTATCTGGTGTTTTGATTGATTTTTATATAGAGTCCGGTCTGATATTTTTACTATAGGCAGTTAGGGAATGGTTTCCCTTAATACCATCAATGATACCCTGAGATTGGTTTACAGAGTCCAACGAGTGAAGCGTAAACTTGCAGTTGTGGCCATACCTTTTAGACTCTGGCCAATGTGTATTTGAGTTTATGATGAAGACAACCTGTTGAGACTATTGCATGATAGCCTTGTGTCAATATTTTGTTCTTCCGGTTCTAAGATCAGAATATATAAAATAAATGGCCTAGATTAGTAGTTAAAAGCAGGTCAGATATGGCATAAAATGTAGATTATCCTATCCTGTACGGAGTAGACAAGTACTAACTAATGCAGAGTAGCAGCCACTGTGGCGCTAGGCGAGCTTCCACTGTAGCTCCCTAGCTCAATGTCCCACCATCGTCATCGCGCCGCCCCAGCCTATGGATCTTCCCCGGTCAATTCAAGACCCGACATTCTCAGATGCTTCAAGATGGCTATCTCAGTAAGAAAAACCCTTTCATTTTGCGCCGATAGGCCTCACCGGCTGGGGTATATACAAGTTTCCAGCATGCTAACACTCAATCATAGTGGAAGTCGTTTGACTTCTTCGATGTCGCCCAAATCACGCTCGCCGAAGACGAAACCCGACAGCTCTTCGAGGGCAACGAGATCTCGAGCGTTTGCGCAGGCTCCGATAGCCTCTTCCTTGGGTCATTCGATGGATATGTCAGCATAATAAACAAGTCATGGAAGGTCGTCAAGCGCTTCCAGGCTTACGAGGCTGGGAGTATCACGCATATGCGCCAGGTTGAGAGAACAAGTCTCTTGTTGACAGTTGCGGTACGGCTTGTTAAATGTCCGATCGAGCAGCAGGTATACTGATGATGGTAACAGGAGGATATGAGTAGTGAGCCTGTCCTCAAGGTGTGGGCGCTTGATAAACTTGTCAAGAAAACCAACACACCGACATGTCTGAGCACGGTCATGATCAACAACAATCGACGACAATTTCCTGTAAGACGCTCCAGGGTCATAATATGATACAAAAACTGATCACTAGAAGATATCGGCATTCGCGGCTACGGATGATCTTACACAGATCGCGGTGGGATTTACGAACGGCGCGGTCACCGTAATTCGAGGCGAGTTAGTCCACGATCTCGGCACAAAGCAGCGCATCGTTTTCGAATCAGAAGAGCCAGTCACGGGTGTTGAGTTGGCCTGGGATGAGACACAGAAGCTCACCACCTTGTTTGTCTCCACAACCTCGAGGATTTTGAAGCTAGGCCTCTCGAAAAAGGGACATGGGATGCCGCCCAAGACCGTAGAGGATACCGGATGTGCAGTGGGCTGCATGACGCGTGACCAAAACACGGACGGTGTCATTATTGCGCGGGACGATGCCATTTATACATACACTCAGGAAGGCCGAGGGCCGCCCAAGGCGTATGAGTCGCCCAAGAGCAAGATCGACGTTTACCATGAATACGTTGCGGTTGCATGTCCGCCAGCAAGTAGTACGGCAAAAGACTCCGAGGCTATGAGACGGCGATTCGGCAGTACGACTGCTAACGCTCTGTTCAATGCATCGTCTTTTGTGCTGCTGGATATGGACCTTCGGGTTATCGGTCATACTGAGACGTTGATGTCTCCAGTTGGACATTTTGTTGATATTTGGGATGACTTTTACACGATTCTTCAAGACGGCAAGGTAAGTCGGTTTTGTCGCAACTTCGTCTCTCGCTCTAACATATTCAGGTTTATCGATATCATGAGAAGAGCTTGCAACAACGGCTGGAAATGCTGTACCAGAGGAACATGTTTCCTTTGGCTATCGAGCTCGCGCAAAAGTCTGGGCTGGATAATGGACAGCAAAGCCTCATTTACCGCCGATTCGGTGACCACCTATATCAGAAAGCTGATTATGACGGGGCTATGGTTCAGTATATTCGAGCGATCGATACGACCGAGCCATCACAAGTCATTCGCAAGGTAAAAAAACACATCATTCCGATATGCAGCCAATGCTAACATTCTCAGTACCTCGATACACAACGCATTCATAATCTCATACAATATTTGGAGCAGCTTCATGATCATCGAAAAGCAACCGCCGATCACACCACCCTTCTCCTTAACTGCTATGCAAAGCTCAAGGATATTAACAAGCTTGAGAAGTTTATCAAGTCTCCTGGCGACCTCAAGTTCGACCTCGACACGGCGATCGCCATGTGTCGACAGGGTGGATACTATGAGCAGGCAGCGTACCTAGCCAAGAAGCACGGCGAGACCGATCTAGTGGTGGACATCTTGATAGAAGACTCCAAGAACTATGCCGAAGCGCTCGATTACGTTTGGCGTCAAGATCCCGATATTGTAAGTGTGAAATAGCCCCTGAACCGAGTACCTGCTAACAATATAGGCGTATCCTTGTTTACAAAAGTACGCACGAGTGTTGATCGAGAACTGTCCCCAAGATGCTACAAAGCTATTCGTGGACTACTATACCGGCAAATACAGACCCCGACGTACTCTAACAGTGCAGCACGATATCGACACACCTGCTAGTGGTGGGTTTGCAGCTGGAGCCGCCAGTGCTGTTCAGAACCTCTCCAATCTCCTTCCCTTACCTTATATGAATACATCTTCTATCGCATCTCCTGGTACTGTTGGGAATACTCGGGCCGTGGTGAGCGACAGCACCATTGTTATAGACAATGACGATATTCCTGTACCAAAATACACCCCGCCTCCACCAAGAACAGCATTCTCTTCGTTTATCGACCATCCTGATGAGTTTATTGTTTTCCTCGAAGCATGCCTTGAGGAGAAGGATCTGAAGTCAAGTGACAGGACAGATTTGTACACTACTCTTTTTGAGATGTACTTATACAAGGCCAACGAGAAGAAGGGTCAGCATCACAAGGAGGAATGGGAGGCAAAAGCCAAGAAGCTTATTGAGGGCGAACACGTACCTATGGAAAGCTCAAACGTATTACTTCTGTCGCATCTCGCGGACTTCCAGGACGGAACAGTCCTTGTCAAGGAGCAGGCAAAGCTTCTTTTCGACATCTTCAGATCTTACACATCAGCCAAGGACACTCGAGGTGCCATGAAAGCTCTTAGGAAATATGGTCCTGAGGAGCCGCAGTTATACCCAGCTGCACTGGCATACCTCACCTCGGATCCCAAAGTTCTAGAAGAGGCTGGACCAGACGAGCTAGCCAACGTTTTGAACAAGATTGACAAGGATGGACTCATGGCGCCTTTGCAAGTTATCCAGACTCTTGTTGGACAATCGTCGGGTGGTGGTGTCGCTACCATGGGCTTGATTAAACCATACCTACACGAAACCATCACAAGAGAGCGCAAGGAAATTGCCTCTAACCGAAACCGAATCAACACCCTTCGCGGAGATACGGAAAAGCGTCGCGAGGAGCTTGCTGACTTGGGATCTAAGCCAGCTGTGTTCCAGGCGACATGGTGTTCCGACTGCAGTCAGCGACTAGATCTGCCGGCTGTCCATTTCCTATGCAAGCACAGCTTCCACCAACGTTGCGTGCGAAATGGAGGTAACGAAGGTGATGCGGAGTGTCCCAAGTGCGCATCCGAGAACGACATGATCCGTAAGATGCGCGAAGGACAGCGTGAGAGGGCGGGTAAGCATGATTTGTTCAAGAGTGATCTAGAAAACAGCGAGGATCGCTTTAGTACATTGGCAGAATGGTTTTCGCGAGGAGTTATGGATGGGCAGAGTGCCGAGTGAAATTCGTTCCTGTATAGTCAATATTCAACTATGTTCTAGCCATGAGGACATAAATAAGTTCGAGACTGTTAGATCAAGTATCAGTTTCACAATTAACTAGAGTGCAAGTACTGTCTTATTAAGTAAGGTCTACCTAAGCACTACCATACCACCCAATTGCTTCAGTATCAACTTCACTGCTCGCTTAGCTCCTGGTTTGGGCGTGAGGTGCCCAATTGAGTAGTAGAGGCTCTCCATTTTTCAACGATTACTCCATGTGCCGAGGTTCAGGCTTGTTTCTGTCGTCGTGATGAGTGACCGCCTCCATAATCTCACTGTTCTTCTGGTTCATCAGGTTCATCTGGCCCCTCACACTCTTGAAGTACCTGTCAATCTTGCAGTTCTTGTCGTACAGTTCATATACGAACGTACACTTCTCTTGACCGTGCCGGTAGATAGTCCCTTCTGCCTTCTGTCCCCATGATGGCTTCCACCATGGACCGCAGCGTATCAAGACATTGGCGGTCTGAAGGTTGAGGTACTGTCCTCCTGCTCCTCGACTAGCAAGAAGCAGTCGGCACCCCTTCGCTGCATTGAATCTCGTGATGACTGCACTGCGCTCGCCAGGGGTCAAACGCCCATCATACCGGAAGATGGGGATCCCACAACGGACATGTCTGAGACCCTTGGTAACCGCAATTTCGACGATGTCCAAAAAGAACACGCTCTCATCCATGATGACCATTGCGTCGTCTGGTCTCATGTCGATATGAATCTGAACAAGGTTAATCAAGCGTAAAGTCCGCTCTGAGCGCCAGTTGTTGCCGGTCTTGACCTCTTCATGCCACTTTGCGATTCTTTCTTGGTATTGGTCCCCAAGGACGTCGTCCATAAGCTTCACTTTTGTGTTTCTACTCATCCATTTATCTGAACTTTTCCTCCTACACATCAAGTAGAACTCATTCTTTACTTTGCATCCTCTTGAGATCTTGAAACTGTTGGGAATTGCAATGTATAGTCAAAAAATAGCCAATACTTCTATATAGTCAAAGCTGTTCTCGTATCATGGTTATGGTGGTGTTGTGTGACAGGTCTGCTCCCTTGTCAATAGCCCCACGTCTCCCCATGTCACCTCATCATAAGTACTAATCTCATGTGAACTTCACCAACACATGATGAGCGTCGAAAACTCAATTATATCCGACATGCCTTCAATAGACCCAAAAACTCTCGTCTCGTCCTTTTCTCGAGCTCTCACCTCGTTCCAATCATCGTCAGATGCCTTCCGTATTCTGTGCACTCTACCCCACACCTCCTCCAATGTCCCCGCGCCGCGCCGTCCTGGCCGCCCAGTCCGGCATCTCGTGGTCCTAGACTCGAGCTTCAATCCGCCGACGCGGGCGCACGCCAACATGGCCCGTACCGCTCTGAGTTCAGAGGGCCAGCAAAGACTAATGTTACTTCTCTCGGTCAACAACGCCGACAAGGCCCCAAAACCAGCGAGTTTTCCCATCAGGTTGAGCATGATGGAGGCCATGGGACGGGGGTTGCTTGACGAAGGAATCGAGATTGATGTCGCCGTTACTACGATGCCTTTTTTCCACGACAAGGCGAAGGCGATAGCAGAGTCCGGATTTTACGCTGCGGAAACTGGAGAGCAACCCACACAGACCTTCCTAGCAGGGTTTGACACGATAGTTCGCATCTTTAATCCGAAATACTACAATGAGGGAATCCAGAATGCACTACGTCCGTTCTTTGAGAGCTGTAAGGTGAGAGTCACTACGAGGCCGGACGAGACGTGGGGAGGGGTCGAGGAGCAGAGGGCATGGTTAACCAAGGAGAGAGTGAAGGATGTTGGGGGTGATGAGGCTTGGGTTGACAGAGTTGAGATGGTTGAGGGAAGAGAGGGTGATGAGGATGTGAGCAGTTCGCGAGTAAGAGATGTTGTCAAGACTGGGCAAGGGAGTCTCGATGGGTTGATTGGGGATGAGGTTCGAGGGTGGATTGATAGGGAGGCTTTGTACAGAGAGAGGGAAGCTAGTCTTTAGTCTTAAGCAAGCTGGGCATGTTCATTAGACGAACAATGAGAAGCACGCTTAGCTCAGGGGTTTTCTATGCTTTATTAGCGTATAAAAGTAGGCGATTCAAGAGCCTGTTCTTGATGTCATAAATTGAGTCACTGGTTTCATCTCCTATGCTTTGGCAGTCAAGTTTACTAATGCCGTCGAGGCAAATATGTGTGATTGATATGGACAAAGGCCTCTAATGAGAACCAGATGCTAAAGTATACTATGTACAGAGAATGTGGAGAGATGTCAAATCCAACTCAGGCAAGCCAAGTCGACAAGAACATCTAGGCCATGCCGAAACCAGCGGAGGTCATGACGCTCTTGGCGCTGTTGTAGTCAGAGGCAGAAGCAACGGTCTTGCCCTTGAAGTTGTTAAGGAAGCCAGTGCTGGTACCGCCAAGAGTTCCAGAGCTGCCAAAGCCGTTGATCTGGCAGTTTCGGCCGAGAGCAGCAGCACAAGCACTGCCACCGTTGGGAACACCGAACAGCTGGCCCTGGATACCCTTGGAGTCGACGGGGTACTTGACGTTCTGGAAGACGTTACCCTCAACGAGAGCAGAGCCGGAGTCGATCTCGAAAGAGTGGTCGGGGACATCGTGGAAGAAGTTGTTGACGGCGTGGAGGAGAGTGTTGCCGGCGACCTTGGGGCCACGGCCGGAAACACGGTAGACGTAGTTGTTCTTGAAGGTGACCAGATCGTTGGCACCGGCAAAGTAGAGACCCCAGTAGTGGTAGGTGTTGCAGCTGGCAGACCAGTTGGTGGTGCCGTCGATCTTGCTGTTGGAGATGGTGACACGGTTGCAGGCCTTGTTGCCGAGGACAATGTGCTGACGGCCGATGAGAGAGGTGGTAACGTGGTCGATCCAGACGTTGTCAGTGTCGTCAAGAGTGATGGCATCACCACCCCAGACGAGCTGAGGGTTCAGCTCAGTGATGTGAACGTTTTGGATAATGACGTTCTTGGCTCCGACAATGCGGATACCCTTTCCACGGATGACACCCTTGCTGCCAACACCGATCAGGGACTTGTTGGAGCCAACCTTGATGCCCAGAACACCGGCCTTGTCATACTTGACGTTGACCTTGGGGGCGTTAGGCTGGTAGTTGTCGCACCAGCCGTTCTGGTTGATGGAGAGCTGGCACTGGGAGCCAGTTCCCCAGGGAGCGCAGCCAGTCTCTGAGGCTGTGCCCTCGGTGCCGATGAAGTTGATGGTGCGGTCAAGCATGATTCGGCGAGGCTGAGAGTCGCCGAGGTAGCTGACGAGCTCCTGGGCGTTCTTGGGGTAGACGGCAGCGGCACTGCCACCGCCGGTTGTGCTGGAAGCAAAACCCTCGGCCTTGGTAGGGAGAGCAGCAAAGGCTGAGGGAAGGAGGGCGGCGACCGCGAAGAGGGTCTTGAAAAGAGAAGGCATCTTGAAGGTATGTGACTATGATAATAGTAGTATGTGTGTATTTGTAACAGAACCAGAGACCCAGCTACTGATATGTATATATAAGAAAGAGAGGATGGATAAACAGAAGATGAGAATTTGAAATAAGAGAGGATATCGTAAAGCTCATATAAACATCTCGATGTAAGCTAAACTAGAGTGACAGGACTGACTATCTGCACAGCACTTGGACTAATCCAGGGGAGGGGGGGTCCCATGTCGAAGGAGGAAGCTATGGGCTCATGCAGGATAGCTTCCTCCCTTGGCAAACGGCACTTCGGCGTTGAAAGAGATTAATTCTTCACATATCACAGCCTTATCCGAAGTGTTGAAGAGTGAGTCTCGGTCCAAGATACTCAAAAGAGCCACGGAGCATGTACGGACGCCGTTTCCGTATTGGGTATTGCCGATGATTCTGATTCGTGGGATCTTTTATTGTATCCACGGCCGAATGTTTCGCATGAAGTGGGTTATCAGTAGAGAGACGCCCCCTTTACCAATATAAGGGAAATCATATGGACTATTCTTGGTTAGAGAGATGGATAAGATACTTGTCCATCCCTTAATCCTTTCTTTCTAGAACATGATATCGAAATGATTTTCATGCATATCCGCGTATTCCCTTCGGCCCATGTACTCCGGAACCCGACGAGATGGGTTTGCTCTAGTTACGCCAAGGATCATACAACAACTGATTAACATGGAGACCAATTCCCCCACCAATTACTAACTACTATTCTAGTTCTGACATTCCAACTAACTTAACTTGTTAGTCTACCACGTTGCTATCAAGAATTTGTGTGGAGAATGCAGCTGTCAAATGTTACCCATAGTTACAGGCTACAGACAGGCATAACAAATGTCCAAAAGTGGGCCCTTTTGTACCTATTTTTGTCACCACTATATATACTTTATGTTTATTTTTAATGCTAATTAAATAGTATATTAAAATAATACGTATATCAATATAAAGCTCTTCATAAGCTCTATAATATAGTACTTAACTTGCTATTATATATAAT
>JAAVUI010000449.1:0-20866 GCA_014899075.1 Fusarium goolgardi
CGGATCTCTTTGGCGGCAAGGACGAAAACCTCGAATAGTTGTGCTAGAATGGTGACGACTTTGTTTCGTAATGCGCTTCCCATGCGGTATTGCACGTAAACATCTAGTCGTGATGTGAAGTCCTGGTGATGCGTTAGTAAGGAAGGAAGGAAGGAAGGAAGGAAGGAAGGAAGGAAGGAAGGATCTCATCGCAAGCGGGGTTGAGAATCGGGAATAGATTTCACTCACCTTGAGAAGCTCAAACAACTCAACAATGGTATCGTACGCCGACGAGACATCGCGCGCAGCACCGATGAGATAAGCGACCGCTCCAAAGATCCCTTCAGCAGGCGCAAAAGTCTCTGCTACGGTGCCGCTCACGATCTGGCCGATAGTTTCAACAGGGTCAAGGCAGGCGGCGAGAGCGCTAAAAATGGATTGTCGCTTCTCGCGAAATTTGGAGAATTGGTCATTTTGCTTGTCGATTTGAGAGATTAGGTCTTTGACATTGCTTATAGGCGGGTTGAGAAGGTCTGCGAGCTTCTTGCTGTTGTCCGAGTACAATTTGCTGGCGTCGTCGAGGATGTGGGCAAATTGGGCTTCGGCGGTGCCTTTGTCTTTGCGGACCGCCATGATGTCTGACGGTCCTGCAAATATGGACTCAACGTGAAGATGTAGTATGAGAGAATTGTGAATACGAGTAGTTTGGCCAGGAGATGTTTGGCAAATAAAAAACACTTGGTGTTTCAGAAATAGGTAGGTAGGCTGTGATGAATGTTTTGGTGCTGCAGTCTATATGTGACTCTTTAATGCTGTATTGGTGGATATCAAATTCAGAACAGATGATCAATCAAGTCAACTAACTTTTTTTTCTTTTTTTTTTTTAAAAAAAAAACAGGAAAAGAATAAAAAGAAAGAAATCCGCCCCTGTAAATGGACCAAAAAGAAACAGGATTCGGTAGGTACGGGCAGATCAAACTTGTTGCTTACTGCATTTACCAGCCTCTGTTGGGTAAGGCTGAACTGATGTAGGTCGATCCTTGGGGTTGGTAGGTTACCCACGCAGAAAGCGGATAAAAGATGTTATATGTAATACGGACTTTATCCTTCACTAAGTCCTACGGATAGTTGTTTTATATATGATTCATAGTATTTACTTCAGCCCCCCAAGTGCTGTAGTTTAGTCTTCGTCATCTAACTAAACGGGAGGCGTTCAGCCCGAAACAATAGTAAAAAGGCACAGCAGGCTACAGTGCAGAGTAGGCTAGGTTAGGCTAGGCTAGGCTGAAGAATGATAGGGTTTCACCGCACGTTCCGGTAAATCTCCCCCGCAGGCCGGGCGTCCACACTTTGTGGCTATAGTTGCAACGTGACCAACGGCTGTGACTGTTCCTTGTCGATCTTTTCAATGGTTAGGCAGCTGACTATTATACGTAATATATTCCTTCGTATCCTTTCTACGAGGCTCAATATTAGCTAGGATATGCATTTAGTCATAAGAAACCAGGCTTCACTGTTAATTCTCTCCTGTTCTTCCAAGCATCAACGCCCTGGCTTGTCTCCAAGTGGATAAATTTCACTACTATCCTGGGCGGCTCGGGCCGTTCGTTATGATCCATATCAATATACGTCACATTGGTCCTTTCAACCCATCCCACAGCAACATGAAATATTAATAGTTCAATTGTCTTCACCGTAGCCTGAATATATCATTCCTGCACACTAGCTAGATAGCTAGAACCGAAGTAACAAGACTATCAGCAGTCTCCTCCTCAACACCAAGCAAACCAGAATCCGATCTCTCCCAAGACGGCGCAACAATACAACGAGCCTTTCCATCGTCATACAGTTGAGCAACAGCCAAATCAAGAACCCAACCTCCTACATTCTTTTCCTTCTTACTCCTCGCTCCTTCTACAAGTTCACGCGTAGTTCGTCTATGAATCTCCCACTGGCTTCCTGTCTTTTTCTGGAAGGCTTCCAATAAATCATTTTGACATGTCTTGATAGACAGTACCTTGACTGTGCGGTTTGCTGTCTCAGCTGTGTTTTGCAAAACACCAACCACGGACTGTCCAATGCCTTGAAGTGTAGTTCCGGTAAAGAACTCCTTGCCTTCATCATAGATAATGGCTGATTGATTCTTGATGTCAAAACCCATGGTTGGAAAGCGCTTGAGCGCCCAGTCAATAGGATTTCCTGTTGCGATACTAGTCCAACTGAAATCTGGGTTTGTGGCTGCATGCTTCTTTGCGTGTTCAAAACCAACAGCTCGTTGAGCTCTAACCGAGTCAAACTCAGGAAAGCTAGTAAAGTCGGGACCCCAGCCAAAGTCGGCTACTATAAAGCGTTTTACTCCAGCAGCTTCAGCGGCGTCGATCATGGTGCCTTGTGAGGGAATGCCTGCTGGTCCGACAACGCATACAGCAGCATCCTGACCAGACAAGGCCTTGGTCAAGGCGTCGTAAGTGTACTCCGTTCTGATGACGGTAATCTCTTGTGGGAATGTGGATTTAGAATCAGTTCGACTGATGATGGTGACGATGAAACCAGCTTGTCTAAGAGCAGCTGTGATGGGGGTGCCAAAGTTGCCAGAAGCCTAAACAAGTTAGTGGGTGGGAAGGAATTGGAAGAGGGTGACTTACACCAAAGACGACGACTTTGTTCAATTGATTGGTGGACATTGTATAGAGTTTGTGGCAGTGATGTGTATAAGTCAATGTTTCTATAATTGAGAATGTCTCGATTTGGTTGATTTTATGGACTAGGTTGCCCCACCAGGCGGAATTCCGCCAGCTAGACTAGACTATTGACCTAGACTGACCTCAGGGTATCAGAAGAATTGGCCGCTGGAAGCATAACAGATGAAATCAGTAAGTCAGCTTATGCTACTCAGACAAGACTTCTTAGGCTGTTTATTAACACACTCTAAGACTTGCGATGTCATCTATTCTGCTACCCACGAGACTGAGTTAGAGGCATATATCAATATATTGACCGCGAAATAGACCAAGTATTTATTTGTACATAATTGTCTTAAGAATCCCTATTCAGCTGCCTTCCTTCCATGGATAGAATAACTAGTCTTGTCAGCACTTGATCCAGTCTTTCAAATACAAAACTTACATGGGCCAATAACCATGGGTATTCTTGTCCGCCATCGCCTTCCTCTGATCAGTCAGGAACAGGGTTACTTCCTCAGGCGTCCAGCCATGAGCTCGTTTCAACGGTGCCATAGTAAACGCCTCGAGACCGCTAGCCATGTTGATATAGCACCACTTTCCCAGTAGCTTGTCCTTCTTGTCCTCTGGCCACCCATTCATGGGCCACTTGAACTGCTTGATAACGACATCTACAAAGCCGACTTTGGTCATGATGTCTGCAAGCGGTGGAATGTCTTGGTAGGGAGGATCAAATTTAATTGACGCTTCTGTTAAGAGACGGAGGGATTTAAAAGTTACGCTATCGGGCTCGAGTGTGCCGTCGGATTGAATGTTTAGGTCCGCTTCTTGGATCTCCATGTAGCCCCCCGGTGCAAGGTTGCTGGAAGAGTCATTTAATGCTGGTTTAGGGGAGATGAAGCATACTTATAGCATTTGGTGAGAAAATCGGTCCAGCTTGAAAGAGCTGATGACATGAAGCGACTGTGAATGTAATCAAACGAGTGACAGTAGTTCCATTCATCTTCAATATCCTCAATCATAAAGATTAGGTTCGGCGGTACGCTGGTTTTGTTAGAAAGATCATGGACTGAAAGAAAGAATGAGTCATACAATGCTGGCTGTATGGGAGACAAGTCTACGCCGATCACCTGTCGTGAGTTTAGAAATACCAGATGTAATACCAGACAGAACCACTCACTTGCGCTTCTGGATGTTCATCAGCATAGTCAATGGCCCAGATTCCAGTTCCCGTTCCAATATCCAAAACGTGCTTCGCTTTAGAATCAGGTTCATTCGGAGGAGCTAGACCGAGCTTGTCGTATAGAGTAAGCAGGAAAAGATTATGTTGGAGGTCTACCGAAGTTACCTGATTAGTGTGACCTTCAGTCTCCTATGCCTCTACAATACCTAGTCTTTCATTTTCTGCCTCGTCATTGGGAAGAATATATTCTTTAACGTAGTAGTTAGTATAACAACATGGTCAGAGGAATAAAGTCCCTCACTTCCGTCTTTGTATGCATGGTATGTCCTGCCATTTTCACGACGATAGTTTAGGATTGAACTGGAGATACTTGTGGTGGACGAGAGAACTTCCTAAACGTTGTTAGACCTCACACATTCTGAATCAAGAAAAGAGGAATTGGATTACTTCGCCAAGTGAAGATTCGGTGCCATTGTCCTGATAGTCGTCAGATCACATTTTTTTATTGCCTAAGGGAATCTGGATCACATACCAGCTCATCAGGCACAACGACTGCCGAACGAACTTGCTGTATTTGGGCCATTTTTTCAACAAAGGTTCAGAGAAGGGTTCTGGAGGACTGCTTTCGATCAACAACCACATCAGGAAGTTCAACTACTTTATATGCTAGTCCCTCCCCTGGTCCCGGAAGCTGTTGGTTGGCTTGTGCTTCCTAACCTGGATTTAACCGCTGTATGTGAGTCCCATCAACGAACCATCTGATGATTTATACACCAATCGTGATTGTGTCAACCTGGTTGTTCGTGTTGAATTTGACATGCAAATTGCATTGAATTTGATACATCATACTGTGCCACACATTGCCAAGATTGAAACTTACTCAAGGCTTTGATTCACAATTGTGCTTTCCCCTCCCTGCCAAAGCCACAACTGAGAGTGTCTCGTTGAACTGACCGCATACTTGAGCCCAACAGTCTTTCCGGTATTAAGAGAAACAGCGACTGTCTGCTATCATGGTACGAAAGGCATAGGTTACCAGGTAATAGAAAAGTTGGCCCCAAGGCTTAGGTACAAAGGTAAACAGCCTAAGAGGTCTGGTGTAAACAGTATAAACTAGTCTACTGATTTCGTCTCGTATGCTTCCAACCGCCAACTTTTTGTTGTCTCAAAGGCAGGTCGGCTGTACAATTGGCTTGTCGTCCGGGTCTGAAGACTATGGGATCCATTTGCAACTCGGACTTCAACAACCAGTAACAGCGTAATTAGTTTAGTAGTAAAATTCTCCGTTACTATTTAGTATTTCTAATAAAACTATAAGTATAGAAAATAAAAGCAAGCTGTATATACTATTTACAGTAGTCGACAGTCGTTAATACTTATCGATAATAGATAATATTATTAGCATTAAAAGCTAAACAGAGTAATGCGGTCTATATAGGGGTAAGAAAGATAGTAGTAATTATAAGGATAACTCTTTTATTTTATTAGTGTAGGCCTTGAACCAAGAGGCTTTTAGACCTACTAGATTAGTTATCTATCTTAATATATAATTATCTATATAATTAACGATTATCCTCTAGAGTAATTGTTATTACGTATTATAAAGTAAAGTATAAATCGACAATTATAGTATATATATCTAGCTACCCGTAACAGTAATTATTGGCCTTGTTACTATACGCTGTAATACATCTATAGCTGCTCGCTAGAAATAAAACCACCGACACTCCTCGTTATGTCGACACATACAGGTTTAATCCCAGTATCCTCTAAAAAGCAAAGACTGGCTATAATCGATATCTATCCCGATCGACTATGGTCTTTGTACTGACGTTCAATTCGGTCTAGCAGAGTTTCTCCATCATGGTCCGGAGCGCCAGGGATTGGCCCAAAAGTGATCAACGATGAAAGGACGGGATTCGCGCGGATGGCGTCGGCAGTTGGTCGAGGGCCATCGGGGGTAGGAATGTCACCCATAGTTACCATCGATGCCACAGCAGGGTTGGAGCGGAGATGATCATCGAACCAGTTGGGGTCGGAGCCGCGTTTGATGCCACGGCCAATAGGGACAGGACGAGGCAGCTCTTGGTTGTCAGAGAACTCCCAGGTATCAGACGTCAGAGATTCCTGGCGAGACTCAAATCGTCGAACGTCATCTTTATTCTTGGCTTTACGCTCATTGGTGCCTCGAAAGTCCGGACCATACCAACCAATCTCTCTCTTGACTCGATCATGGGCAGCAATGATCTCCTTCTTTGCCTTGCCCATATCCGCCCACCATCGGTCAACGTCAAGTTCGGCAGTGCTCATACTTGCAAGATTAGAGCGGTCAATATGCCTGGTTAAAGTCTTCTTTGTGGAATGACACGGGATCTCTCTGTACCAGGAGGAGCAACCGCGACGCAAATCTCGCATCGAAGGCCATTGAGGTTCTCTTGTTTAGCAATGATCACAGCTCGGCGTAAGAACTGTTGATAGCCGGAGTGAAACTCACCCAGCCGATGACGGTCGAGCCTGCTTGGAGCGTACCTCTTGGCCTTCATCTCATCGTCAACTGTATTGTCTTCCTAGCAACGAGTACATTCTACGGTCAGGCCTTGTCGCTGCTTTCTGCCAAAAGCAGAGCCTTCGCTACCCACTGTCAACCAAATTTCCATGGCAGCCCGTGCGGCTGTGGCGTAATCGACGTCTGGGAGCTGGGTCGTGGCATCGTTGGTTAGCTCATCTGGGAATGTATTTACTTCCTCATTCCGCTCGATCTGAGTCTGAAACTGGTCCTCTGCGTCGGCCTCAAGGTTCTCTTCGACATCCTCTGCAAAATCGTTGTCGAATGCCTGTGCATATTCATCTGCTGTCGATGAAGGCCCGTTGATAGTGCGCTTGGCTTCATCAAGCACACGGCGATTGAACTCGTTGCACATTGACTGCAGATTTTCGATATCCAGGTTGGTTTCATCGATTGTTACCCTCCGCTGTTGCTCTTGAGCCAGCTCTCTCATCGTGGCGCGAAGAGCCGCGCGGCATAGAACACGATTTCTGTTCTTCTGGTTCTGGCGATCTTGACCGTGTGGATAGTCATCGTCCAGTTCCCTCAATTCCCAGAAAGAATTGTTGAGCATCGGCCCAAGTTTGACCATCTGGTCGGTGGAAGACTTCGCTTTCATCAACAGGACGATTGTCGACGTTGGCAAGCGAGCTGTTGCCGAGGATCATGGTGGTCAGATCGGGTAGCGCAGTGCGATCCATAGTGTAATGCTTCTCCATAGTGTTTGAAGTTGATTCGTGGGACATAATCGCTCGTGCCATATCGCTTCCCAATTTGGCGATGAGATCCATAGCAGTGTTGCGCCTGATGCTGTAGAAACTGACTGTATCTACCAGACCAATCTTCTGCCCTCGAAGCTTGAGGTACTCTGTGAGAGCTAGGGAAGTTATTGGCTTACCAGCCTCCACTGATAGCCCACGGGGGCCACCTTTCAGGAGGACGGGCTGATCCTTGAATTCATCCTTGATGAGTATGTGCCTTTGAAGTTGACTGAAAAGATCGTCCAAGGTATCGATGCCCACTAACGCTCCTCGTCGTAGAGCGATAGTTAGGATTCGATGGGGAGCAGACAATTCGAAAGTGGTTGTTCCCTTTGGGCTGTGCAGAGATCTTGATCGACGACGTTAGTCAACCAGCCTAATCGAGACCTTACGGCGAACTTACAGAATCAATTCATGGTTATCGTGTGATTTCTCAGGGTCGGTTGAGTTCATCTTGAGGTTACGAATGGTCAATCTGACGTAGAAGACACCCACGGTAGTTTTCCTCTCGATTTGAAGGTCACCCCAAACAAGGTAAGGTAGATGGCGGTTACCCATGTGACTGGGTGTACCGAGTGATCCTGGCCGGAGGGCTGCAAGGCGTCCTAATACCCAGGCGAGGTGGTGACATTCGGCCAACTCGATGCATGGTGTTTCTCGAAGGTCGAAGTCCATCATCTGCATGATCTCCTAAGTTCCTACACGTGTACGATTTGGGCGAGACGATCGAGAAATGAGAATTTTGCGCTGGCTGTGAAGAAGCCGCATCACCTCGGTCATTGTTGCTTCAAGCCAGCTTCTCTTCGGGGGGTCGATAGAGCGTTCGGGGTATTTTCGAAGCACCCAGAAGCTCATACTTCGTCGATAGTTGACCAAGACTCGGTAACTGATAGTGTCATCTTCGATGGATCGTGGAACACACTTTTCCATTGCAAAAATCAGAAACCGACGAAGCTGAGATCCTAGTCGTTCCCGGGGATTTCTGTTGTTTGTAGAAGGGTCGGGAAAGCACAGCCGGTCAAGATTTTCATCACTGAGATCATCACCGCCGTTGTGATCCTGTGTAAGCATAACAGTAGCCCATTGTCGATAGAGCTTTAGATGCTGATCCTGTTGGAGCTGTGTGCGTAGAGCATGATGTCGAAAGCCGTGAGCTATATTGTCGAGCTCCTTCGATTTTTGATTGAGCTTGAAAAGCTCCGAACCCGGCGCATCAGGATTGACGCCAGAGACACGCTAAAGAAAGTCTTTGAATTCTTCTTTTTTTGCGGCCGATACGACCGGTGATGAGTGCCGCTGACGATGCCATGTTAGGCCCGACTCGTGTTGCTTGGTTTCGATGATGACTTGTGTTGATCGTCGTTTTATTGTGGGTAGAGAGAAAAGAGCTGGAGCTCGTAGGTACCGACAACAAAAGCAAAAGCCGAACAAAAGTAGGATTTACTTTTATCAGAAGATGCAAAAAATGATTCGACTGTGTAACACAGATGGCGGATCTCTCCCGCCGGGAATTGAACCCGGGTCTCAAGCGTGACAAGCTTGCATACTGACCACTATACTACGGAAGATTAACAGGCTGTGGGCCTGCTGTAGTGAGGGGGGTTGTGATAGGAAGCCCAGTATTGATACTTATATAGGTGGCTAGATAGTTTCAAGGAACGGATTGCCCTGTCACAGACACTCAGCTAGCGCCCCGCCCGCGTACTGTACCTGCACAATGCATACACCTGGGATAGAGAGCTAAGGGGTAAGAATCTTCGTTCACTCCACCCTCTGTCTGGGAGGCTCCCGCTCAAATACACGGTTTCTCAATTAAAACATGTATGCTTCAAGCACGTATTTATTGGATAGTGCTATCATACCCAAACGTCACGCAGTATCTACACTAAGTGTCGTCATACATGAAACGGCCAAAAGTAACCCCTCTCCTTGTCTACTGTCCGTACACAGTCCACATAGGACAGTCTTTGGCTAAGACGCCGCCCATGACCTGAAAGTCCTTGTTGTAGTTGGCCCAGCTCTCACCGATCCCGCAGGTCACGCTGAAGCTCTGCGAGAGCAAGGTCACACAGTCTTCGAGCTTCATGTTGCCAAAGTCGTTCTCGCTCATGGACTTGTCCCCAGGGCAGCCGGACATGTGGTACATGATGGACAGGGCCATGGAACCTCCGTTCTCGGCGACGCCGGACACGACCATCGGGTTGGGGGTAGGGGCGCCCTCCTTGAAGAGCCATCGCTTGTCGATGAGGCCCTGGCAGTAGGTTTTGGCGGCCTTGTTGAGCTCCTGCTCGTTGAGGTAGAGCCTCGAGCCCTCCTCGCCGTCGGCCTTGATACAAACGGGGGTCATGGAGTCTACTCCTATGCATTGTATGCCCACTTCCTTCGGGATATGCTGAGATTGCCTGCGAAACTGCCGCTAGGCCGCAGACCTATCGTGCCTGTGCTTTGATGTCGCTAAGTTAACTCAGGGTGTTTCCGATCCCAGGTAGTATCCGACCTCCGACCCATTTTCTAATAAATAATTGGCATATATCTAATCACCGCGTGTGTCCCCTACGCAAATATCCCAATTAGCCATTGAGAATTGGCCTAGGAATCGGATATTCAAATGCAGCAAGTAGATCTCGTCTAAAGATAGATAGGGCTGCGCCACTATGGGGGAGGGAACAGACGCAGGGCCGGAATCCTGCCCGTCATGTTCAAACAACACTAGCAGCAGGAAACAATCCCATATGATCACGTTCATTTCCCGCTAATAAGGGACATGGATAGATCCAGCAGAGAGCCCATGGGTAATTCGAGCGTCCTGCACGTAACTAAACGGTTCAATCAATGTCTCCAATACGGGCCGTGCTGCTATTGTCGCTTGGTTCTCTTGAACACGTTTTTGAGCCACTCAAAGAATGAATTTAAGCCCTAAAGGTATATTTATGCTTCTGAGGTTAGTTATACTGCATATATTCAAAGTTTAGGTGACGCAAATACGTTTATGTGCATCACTCTTGATAGTGAATTGTATGCGACACCTCATTGGCCAATGTCATGTTCGCTGGTGATCGGAAGAGCTGCCGGTACTTCAGTATATATATCTTTTCTGCCAATCCAGAAACCCCATCTCTGTTTGACCATGCATGTCTTGTAGGATGTCAAACGTGCCCCCCACAAACTGAAGCAGCCATCAAGATAAAATGGAAAACATTGATATAGCCATTGTCGGGACTGGTGAGTCTCGTATACTTGCTAAAGCATATTGCTAACTGTCCTTTCTAGGTCCCGCAGGTCTTGTGGCGCTCAAGAACTTGAAAGAACAAGGCTTTAATGTAGTCGCTTTTGAACGTCGCGAGTCCGTCGGAGGCTTATGGTCCTATAGCGATAACACAGATTACACTACAGCATTGGATGACACAACTGTCAATGTCAGCAAGTTTGTGGTAAGTACAAAATCGGCGACACTAAACGATCACTGACTCGATGTATGTAGTCTGGCTTCAGTGACTTTCAAATGCCTAAAGGTTGAAATACAAACCCTGTTCTCATTCACTATTGACCACTGCTAGACTATCCGCCCTTTCCGTCTCGGAGACAAATGCAACAGTATTTCGAAGCCTACGCGGCACATTTTGATCTTCACAGGCACATCAGATTCGGAATCACAGTACACAAGGTTCTACGAAACTCGTCGGATTCTGGTTGGGACGTGTATCATTCAGATTCAGATAACGAAGTTGTAATCTCTTTTCACAAAGTGGTATTCTCGAATGGATGCGAGACTGTACCAGTTTGGCCGTCCATGCAAAGAAGGAAAGAGTTCAAGGGCACCGTGATTCATGCTCAACAATATCGAGAGTTAGTCAAGCCCCGGTTCTTATCTTCTCTCACTGATATCTTCATCTAGCTACAAGAAAAGTGGCTTGGCAGGTAAGAGGGTTATGGTTGTCGGTATTGGAAACACGGGTTGCGAAATTGCTTTGAGTCTGTGCAAACACGCATCAGAAACCTATTTGGCCTACCGTCGTGGAAGAATCCTGGTGTCTCGCTACGAAAAGAATGGTGTCCCGACGGATAGCCAGTTCCCTTGGCCAGTACTACGCCTCAAATATCTCATGGATTATTACTTACCCAGTCTGTCACAATGGGCGACTGACAAGTTCATGATCAACAAGATGATACAAGATGCTGCAAAGCACGAGCCGGCCGATAGCAGTATATCCGAAAAGCAAAGACTTAATGTTGCTGAAAGAAGGGTCCGGGGCGAATGGAGTCTTGTTCCTTGTCCAAGCATGGCTCACAGAAACCCTGCAGTCCAAGAGTGTATTTTTCCCGCGTTCCACAACAAGGATATAACCCCGGTGCAAGGCTTTGTAGACTTTGCTGGGGAACATACTGTTCAGCTGGCAGACGGTACTACAATTGAAGTCGATGTGGTGATCTTCGCTACAGGCTATCGGCACAACTTCTCTATCATGTCGGAGTTTGAGATGGATGGCGCAGCCGGAATGGAGTTACAGACAGCTGAAGCGACAGAAAAGGAGTGGAATAGAGAAGACAAGACACAACAGCCTAAGCTCCCTCGACTCTATCAGACGATCTTTCCGCCCAAGAGGGCATCTTCGATAGCTTTTCTGAGCTGGTTGGCTCCGCAAGAGAATGTCTGGTGTGTCTGCGAACTGGCCTCTATGGCAGTCGCTCAAGTATGGGTAGCAGACTCCTCTCTAAAACAGAGACATAATCTTCCAACTTCATACCGACCATCTTCAATTCTACCCCCGGAGAAAGAGATGGAAGCTGAGGTTAATTCATATCACGTGTGGTGGCGCAAAGAGTGGAAAACTGATCATTCCATAATGGAAGGATACGTGAGAGGCCATAGTTTCTACCGATTTCTCCACGAGATGGCGGGGACCGGTCTATACACCTACCTGGATCATCCGCTTTCGCTCAAGGGATGGTGGCTTTGGTGGAAGGATCGTAACCTTTGGAGGTGGCTTGCTAAAGGTCCGATGAATAGTTACTCATGGAGGCTGTTTGATACCAATCCTGATGATATTCCTGGATGTGGGAGGAAATGTTGGAGAGGTGCTAGGGCAGCCGTCCAAGAAGCTGTAAGTTCAACCTCTATGGGTTTGGCCGGAATCTAATGTTTGATAGTATGAGGAGTTGGAGAGATTGCGAGAGTTAAAGGCAAAGAGCGACTGAGAACCAACGCTTCAAGGCTACTGTTGGATGATGGATCATTTGACATCAACTTTTATTGCGTTACTCCAATGGTCATGATGGTGTTTGATTTCGGGTTACTGAATAAGGAGAGATAGCCATGATACTGCAACCTGTACCAAGTAAACCATCTTGTAGCTTGAGGATCAAAAAACATTCACCAAAAAAATAATATTCATGTTAATCTCTTAACGCTTGCTTGGTCTGGGAAGTAGTCATTATTACTGAGTCCTTTTGCATGTGAAGTATATAATCCCTAACACGAAACTATCCGGCATGACAACGTGGCCGAGTGGTTAAGGCGATGCCCTGCTATCTCTTTAGAGACATTATAGGCATTGTGTTCGCACGCGTAGGTTCGAATCCTGCCGTTGTCGTTCATTTTTGCATCTTGTCACTTTTTCAACCCTTCTGAGCTTTCTTCTATCAGACAGTTAATAAATAGTACCGTGGCTGCTGGCTTCTGATCGGCAGCACTCTTAGCGTTGGGCTTGTTCGTATCTCCAACGAATTTGTCTGCTATAGAAGGCTGATTGTCATGGTTCACCAATAGCTGATATTTTAGTATAAGAGGTAGTTCTTCTTGTAAACGAATAAATTAATCACAGGTATTTCTTCGTTGTTGTGATAGATGCCGGAAGAAAGACAATGCTTTCTAACTAAACGCATGTTATCTTATTCAATTTTGTCCTTCAATTGGCTCTGTAACATCCGAGCTTCATTCCAATGACAGAGGCCAATCAGCGCCGTAAAGCTCGGTAATTAAGCGGACCCTCGGTTTAATTACACAAGTTCAAATGCTGACAGTCATCAACGCGTTTTCGTAACAAACTCCTTACAACGTACGTTCCCTTGTCGCCAAGAAGCCAAGCATTGAGAGTCTGAACACGAAATCTCCAATCGTTCAACTTGGCCATTTTAGAAACATGGGTTCGTTCTTATCACGAAACGAGTTCCCCGTTGAGGGCCGAGTCAGTGATACCATAAACCCCCGTACTGCACACTTTAACTAACATTGAACAGACAGTCCTCATCACAGGCGGTTCTCGTGGACTAGGTCTAGCAGCTGCGTGTCAGCTTGCAGCAAAGGGTGCAAACGTAGCTATTGGAGCACGAGATCCCGAAGTCCTGAAAGAAGCCCTTGCAGAAGTTGAGAAATCTGCTCGCTCTTCATCTCAGCGCTTCTTCTCACTCACTTCGGATGTCACCAAGGCTGCGGAATGTGCAAGGGTCATTGCTGAAGTCACATCATGGAATCATGATACCCCACCAGATATCGTCTGGTGTTGCAGTGGAAGTGCGCATCCGACATTGTTTGTTGACACACCAATCGAGCAGCTCCAGACTATGATGGATAGCAATTACTTCTCGAGTGCTTACATGGCTCATGCTACACTCAATGCATGGTTGAGACCTGTTTTAGATGGTGCCGACAAGAAGAGTGCCGAGTCAAAGTCATTGCCAGCTCGGCACATTATTTTCACAGGCTCCTTTGTATCTCTGTACAGTTTTGCTGGTTTCACGCCCTACTCACCATCAAAAGCTGCAATTCGATCTCTATCAGATTCTCTATCGCAAGAGATGAACTTGTACGCTGGTGCACACCCCGACGAACCTCGCATCCGCATACACACGGTTTTCCCAGCTACAATGCCAACA
The DNA here is from genome assembly GCA_014899075.1 of Fusarium goolgardi. NCBI lineage: Eukaryota > Fungi > Ascomycota > Sordariomycetes > Hypocreales > Nectriaceae > Fusarium > Fusarium goolgardi. Next base: position 14,023 of record JAAVUI010000449.1, read on the forward strand.
AAATCCCTAGACGATGAAAACCGTGTCAAAACAGATGTCACAAAGGCTCTCGAGGAGGGAGATCAAATATTGAAACCAGGTGAATGTGCCAGGCGTGCGATTGCAGGATTGGAAAAAGGAGAAGAGCTTGTTGCTACGAGCACTATTATCCGACTGGTTATGACTACTGTTATGGGAGGTGCTATCAGAGGTGGATTCTGGACGGGCTTGATTAATACCATGTTGAGTTGGGTTGTCATGGTTGTCATGGTATTTATTCGATGGGATATGGATGCCAAGGTCAGGAATTGGGGTAAGAAACACGGTGCAAGCGGAAAGGCTTCTGAGTAAGGATGGTAAGAGGTTGCACTATTTCTAGACTTTTACAAGCGGCTATTTTTCAACAAGCCATTGCGTTTTCTACAGGAACTCTTTTATTGACTGGTTTACATTAAGATTTAGTTAAAGGCCACAAGTTTCACAACTAGATTTGTCCCATGGCGTTTCTCTACTTAGAAAGGTCCGATGTCACTGGCGTCCTATGATGGTACAATGAGGGCTGTGTTGGTTGTGAGAGCGCGTACTTGGCACAAGTGGCTTGCTGTACAACCATCCATATTTCACTTAACTCCGCAAACTCGCAGCTGAAATCATTGCCTTGGTTCGCAATTATTCTCTACTAGCCGAGGGTACAATTCTCTCGCAGAAACCCCTCAAAGTAGGCGCTTCTCATCTTTCCGCTTTGGATAATTTTTTGGGGGCCAGAAACTTATCAACAATCAAGGACAAAACCTTGAAGCCAATGGAACGAGGCTCTGCAAGGGTCATTAGGCTGACTGCATAAAATCAGTCTTACGTGCATGGGGGAAGCAAGAAATGATTCCGGCATTGCACAGCCTGCTCGAGGCAGCCATAAGGCAAACTCTTACCAATTGACATTCCCAATTAGATAGTTGAAGAGCCCGCCCCCGAAGATGCAGCCTCAGATCTTTCTTTCTCCATTGTTCCTCCACCAATTGACTCTTTCATCACAACACAATGGATCCCTTATCAATCATAGCCAGCATTGCTGGCATAGCAACAGCAGGAGCACAATTGTCAAGTACTCTTTTTCGTTTCTACAAAACAGTCCGGTATGCTCCGCAAGACATTCGAAAGGTGGCCATGGAGATGGCAGGCTTGACTGCGACACTCGAGCATTTGCATCATATCCTACAAACGGGGAAATTGTACGCAAAACCATCATTCTTGGATGGCGTCAGACATGTTATCGAAAACATTGAGGCAACTCAACAAGAGATTCTCAAGATGGTAACGGACAGCAGCTTCATTAAAATAATAAAATGGATCGGAGCTACGAGGTACCTGTCTGAAATTAACACGCACAAGGTCACTTTGACGCTTCAGATTTCTGTCCTTTCTGCGGCAATTTTAATCAAGTCCAAGAATGAGTACGTATTGCAATCATGAGGAATGATTGGAAAACGTGTCTAACCTTGTTAGATCATCTTCAGTACAAGAAAAAGTCGACAACAGATTCATACTAGAAGCTGAGAGTCTGATTCAAACTGGCCAAGCCTCACTTCAGAGAGACAACGTGCAACGTCAAATGCCCCAACCCCCTGCGGAAAGGGCACCAAGCCCACCGGTTCGCACCGCTAAGAGACTCCCAAGTCCGGTTCGCCAGTCATCTGTCCTCGGCCATGTATGTTCAGATGAACTGTATGGACAATCGAGCACGGCTGGAGATAACCTCGATGTTCCGAAACAGGACAACGAGGAAACCCATTCCGCTATGGTCAGGCGTGAAGGGCTGCACCCACCTTCAAATCCTCATGTTCCGTTTGGAGATGATACGCAGGGAGATGACGGCGAGGATTGGGGGTATCAAAACAATCGTGGAAGATCAGCAGGCTACGATCCACTCGCCGGCCGAGTTGCTCAATTTGGAGAACATTTTCATTTACAAGGCGATGCAGCCACATTCCTGTACAAGCTCGTCTTTATGCCAGAGATGGTACAACACGGAGCCGCCCCTAAAGTCCCCAGTTCTTCTGGCGCTACTCGAGGAGGCACGGAGGCCGAACCCTCATACTACTCTGATGAAGACTCGTACTCCGACAATAATCTGTACACAGACACAGAAGTGTTCGACACAGCAGACGATTCTACACATCACAGGGATAGATCAAAAGTCCCTACAAGATATGTGTATCGAAGACCCCAGGAACCTGCAAGAGTTGTCAATCAGCTCCTCCTAGCCTGGACATCGCTAAGCCAGAGCGAAATTGAGAAAGGTGTCGTGGATGAGCAGCCTACTGCGGCACGGGTTTCTTCTTTCAAGCAGTCCTATGTTGAGAGTGACGACGAAAGCGAAGACGAACATGTGAAGAGTTCTCAGGGAAGAAACAACTGGCCCCATAGAGTAAGTCATGATCATGATCCGTGTGAGAACCGCCATATTCTTACAAAACGCCAGGAAGGAGACTCAGAACTCCATTCCCCGAACTACGAGGGTCGCAGGGAAGAGACACCACAAGCAGATAGTCCTCGCCATACAAAGATTGGTCCTTTTCGGCAGAGTAATATGCAAGTTCCCCGTGAGTATAAACCTTTTCAGTCACGGACGACCGCACCGTACAACCCTCATATGGCTCCAAATCATTCTAGCCATCAACAGCCTTACCAACAGCCTTACGATCCTTGGGGTTACCCGTATCCGGCTCCAGCCTGGCAGCCTCGAACACCACCATCTCCACCACATGGAGAAAAGATGACTCCCCAGGAACCGCCCCTGACGGAACCTTCGAAGCCCAAGTTCCAGAAACCACACGCTGTTGTGCTTCCGCAAGCGGATGTGGCCGATTCTGAAACCGGGCCAATAACCCCGAAGCTCGATGTTTCACGGATTCCAATGATGACCATCGTTAGACAGGGCGAAGAAGCTGTTTGGAACTCGGATGATTTCGCCTCAGCCAATAGTATACCCGGAAAAGCAATCATGGGGACTCTTATCGGGGACAAGACAGCTAGAAATCCACATGGCCTGGATCTAGCACACACGTTGATCCGAGGCCAGGATATGAAGTTGATATATATACGAGGGAATGGTGAGTTTGCAAATGATGACAATGTTTCAGATTACTAACATCAAACCAGAACTTGGAGAAACTTGGTTCATCAACGAACAGCCAGTCTTTCTTCAATTCTTTCACTGTGGATATCTTCCGCAGTTTTATCCAGCGAAAGAATCCGATATCATGGCTATGAAGCAAGAGTATGTAGCTGTAGGAGAAGAATGGGCTAGTTTCGAAGCCCTGAATCAATTGGGACTATTCACCAAAGGGAGAGAGGAAGGCAGGGTGCTTTTAGATCCAAATACAACATGGGTAAGTTGTAGCTTGTATGTGGTCTTAAAACCCAATCTAACTGTTTGTACAGTCTATGGTCAAAGAACTCGCTATTGCGACGCTGCAACTAAGAAGTATGCGGCAGCGACGTCTTTATACTCCGACATTTTACAACTCAATAGAGACTTTTCGACAGAACCATTGCGGAGCACTTCCAGAGCCGTCGGTCATGGCAGGGTACCTGAGCAGCAGCCTGCACTACATTGCAACGGAGCCACAACCTGCGGCGAAGCTTGAAACTAAAGCACCTGATGTCTTGACGTTCTTGGTGAAAGATGAAGAAAAGAGCAAAGAAGTCGCCGAGAGCCAAAAAGTGCAAACACAAAATACTCAACCACAGATCGCCATCACTCCACCACTTACACCACAAGAATCTTCTTCTCCAGAGCTTGACACAAGTGATATGGCCTCAACAGTTTCTTCGAGGTCACGATTCTCCAGGCTTGTGCACCGTTATAGGCATGGACGGAAGCAGAGTCAGTTGTCACCACCACTACAGCGTTTTAGTTCAAAGAACAGCGACAATGGAATCTTAAGAGAGGAGTTTGAGGATGATGAGAAGAGGCCGGCAACACCGACTGACTCTGGTGTTGGAAGTTTAGTTGGTTGAGTGTTATTGTATCAGAAGGGTTAATGCGCAATTCGAGAACCATGTATAGCGCTGTATTCGATGATATGCATTCTAAGTTATGTCCAAAGTCCTATACATAATACTCTATTCTCCCTTGTAGAAAGGGTAATCGGTATAACCAGCAGCACCATCCTTCAAAGGTCCATAAAATGTAGACCGGTCATAAGACTGAAGAGGCCACCCATTTCGCAACCTCTCTACCAAATCGGGGTTGCTAATAAAGTAACGCCCATAAAGCATACCATCGCATTTACCGCTCTCAATAACACCCCAAGAGTTGGCATCGTTGAAACCACCGGCTGAGAAGAAGGGAGTGCCTTCAAAGATGTTTCGGAACAGCGACAGGTCAACTGTAGGAAGACCCCAAGATCCAAGGAACTGTTGCTTCTCGGCTTCGGAGAAAATTTGCTCATAGCGAGGCTCAACGAAGCTAACGTATGAGAGCTGAGGGAATCGGCTCTTGAGCTCACGGCACAGGTGTCCCCATGTCGCGACTCGCTTTTCACTACGGGCTTGGTTAAAGAGACCAAAGGGCGTTAGGCGAATAGCCAAGTTGTCCTGACCCACAGTCTTGGCCAATTCGTCCATAAGCTCGAGGACAAAGTTACATCTCTTCTCCTCAGAGCCACCATAGTGGTCCGTTCGCTTGTTAATATTGGACGAGAGGAACTGCTCAGGAAGATAACCGTTTCCACCGTGGACTTCAACGCCGTCGAAGCCAGCTTCAAGTGCGTTCTTGGCAGCGTTGACGTAGTCGTCGATAGTGCTCTTGATCTTCTCGACCGTCATCTCTACAGGAGGGTAGTCTGCGAGCTTGACGGGCGTGGAAGTATGGGGAGGAGGGTAAGCAAAGGTCTCGTTGGGGTCATCCCATGGTGTAGCTGAGGGAGCCAGGATGGGTGTGCCGGTCAGCTGGGGAATATTGGCACGACCAGAGTGCCAGAGCTGAGCGTAGATGTAACCTCCCTTGGCATGGACAGCATCAACGACCTTCTTCCAGCCTTGGACTTGCTCCGGGAGGAAGATTCCAGGGACTCCTGGCATACAGTTGCCCTGGCGTCTGTCAGTTTCATTTCATGGCAATTGATCCCATTGTTGATTTGGGACTTACCTCTAGTGAGGGAGGAAGACCCTCGGAAATGATAAGACCACCATCGGTAGCTCGCTGAGAATAATACTCGGCAATCAGGTCATTGGGAAGCCAAACTCGGTTAGGACTCTCAGGAGTAGATTCGGGGCTTAGTGGCGTTCCTCGGTTTCGGGTAAGAGGGGCGTGGACAATTCTGTGCTTGAGATGGATCTTTCCATTAGCAATATCCAAAGGAGTGAAGAGCTTGGAGTTGGCTCCCGCGTCGAAGATGTCGCCCATGGTGAAGATGAGGTGATGATGTAGATAGTGATAGTGATAGTAGTGACAGCAGTGTCCAACCAAGATTCAAGAGTGAAAGAGAGGAGAAATTTTGTAGTGCCAAGTTATTTAATTTTCTTATGAGTTAGTGATCTACGACCGGCTGTCGAAATCGGTAGGCCGGATATACATCTACAGTGCAAGCTAAGATCACGAGGGAACTAGCATTGTTTCATGAGCCACGGAGTAGATGCAGGCTCTTGAACTAACATCCTTGACTCCATATACACAACCCAACAACTTACCATACTTGAAACCGTTGCCTCACCTGCACTTCAGAGGCAAAGGGCTCGGCATTATTACAAGTCAAGCGACCCTATCGCGTCTGTTCTGTACCTATAGCATTGTTCTGCACGGGCTCATGATTGAGCCGATGTAACATGAATGATGCTTGTTGATGCGTTCTTGTGTCAATCAGGTTTGTCATCGAAAACTCTTCAGCTTTCTCTCCGTCGTCCGTAGTCTGTGGCCCCTAGTGTTTAATAGTCCCTAGTCCTTGATATTAAGAGGGGCTTATCTTGCCGATTACGACACTGACATGTTTGTGGATCCTTGGCCCATAGAAAAGAAAAGAAAAAAACGTGGCCATGCAGGGGAGAATGACATTTTTTTCTTTTTCCTTTTCCAGGTCACCCATGACCTTGACTGCATCCATACTAGTCTAAGATAACTATTTAACATCAGTACAAGATCTGTCTTGGATACGTGCATGAACCTAATGTCAAAGACAGCCTCGCAGATGAAGTAAGAAAGACATGATGCATTTACCAGATCTTGGCATTCAATACCCGATCGAATAATGTCCTCGGAAGGGCCGGACGATACAACGTCGACTCCACTGCCGAGCCCTCACTAGAGCGGTGACCAGGACCACTTCTCTGACCGCACGGTCTCGTTCAATTACTCGCATCTGTCAAGTTGAGTGGCGTATCTGATAGAAAACGGCTGTCATGTTCCTGGTGGTAAAAACCGAAGAGTGCAGATCTTGCTTTTGAGACATGGTTTGCTAGCCGATCCTATACTTGAGTCTACCTGATTGATAAGATATGCCCCCCCCCCCTTGTGATACCCGAGGTTCTCGGAGGATATGCACCGAAGACAAGGATCTAGTCTCCTGTCTGCTGGAGATTATGACTTTTGTCTAGGGAGTAGAAGAGTAGAGGACAAGGTGCAGTGCATCTTCAACACAGGGTCCTCCTGGCAATAGCGTCATCCACATCACGCAAGTCCACCGGCTATCGGACAGAATCTGTGTCTAACAACAGTTCAGCCCTGGATACACAGTCGTTTTCTCCTTATCAAGCAATTTCCCATGCTGATAACTCCATCTCGAAACCACTCCTCTGGAGAAGTCCTCGTCTACCACATGCACCAAGACGTGTAGAGTAATACAAGATCGCAAACAAATCATGCACA
>JAAVUI010000450.1:0-18291 GCA_014899075.1 Fusarium goolgardi
GGGTTGGGTAGGGGTCTGAAAGGTTATGCTCATCCCGCTGCGTGGTACTCGGCATGCGATCAAGGCTCTCATGTTGAAGAGGCGGACGATCAAAAGCCGAAGAGTCACAGCCGCGAGTAGAGCCCTCGGGGTGTACCTGCAACTGCAGGTCGGTAGGTGGAGCGGTTTGAACTAGAATCCCGTCTAGAGTGGTATCGCTCTGAGACGAATTGGGATTTGACGAAGGCGCAGAAGGGTGATTACGAACCTGGCCAAAGTAACTCATGATACTGGGCAAGCGTTTGTCCTGTAGATCGGGTTGAGGAGTAGCTACACCAGATCGAGGAGTATCAACACCGATGTGATCGGCATTATCCTCGTCTGTCGCAGACCTGACGTTTTGGTTAATAACCCCATTCATTTTTGTAAGAGATTTCTAGTGAGTGAATAAATCCTTCTACACCGAAGCAACTGCGCGGGGGGGAAGGGAAACAAAGTGGGAACACTAGTTCATGACGGCTGCCAAGCGCGTCAACTAGAGGGTAAACAGGGCAAAGGCCGAAAGGGACCACTAAGGACAACAAGCAATGGCGGTCGAGGTGGACTCTGGCGATGCGGCTATGACGAGAAAAACACGGAATGGCGAGATATCCTTTGGAGCTCAAGGTACAGAGCAGCCAGTGGTGTGTTCGCGAAAGTGTGGATGCGAACGAAACGCCAGGACCAGCACCAGTGAGCGAGTAATACGCAGTATAGATTGGGATGGGAGCCAGTCTTTGCCGAGAGCGGTCGTATAAGACGAAGCGTCAAGGGACCAAGTGGAGGCTCGAAACTTGCATGTAAGGGAAAAAGAAGACGATGACGAGATCAATTCTTCTACTGCCGGGAGTGGAAAACTCGCTCGCTGGGTGGCCGGGGTAGGCTTGTTCAAAAAGGCTTTCTCTTGCGAGTTACCAGAACTTTTGCCTGAATTTTTTTGGCCTAGGCAAGGAGCAAAACGTTGAAAACTGAAGCTGATAGCGGGGCCAGAACGCAGGGACTGACTCTGAAGCTGGGCAGCCGTTAATTGTGCCCAATCACAGTCGAGGCGAGTCAGGCCTAAGCTTGCAACAACACAAAGGACGAGCTGTCTCTTGCATGTGGACAGGTGAATGTAATGCCATGATTGACTGCCGGTTTGTCCGTTGGTCTGATCGTGCTGTAGCAGGCCCTGCAAGGAGGATCTTTAGGGGCCCCCGAAGATGAATTCGAGACGACGGCGGCCGATTACTCGGTTCCATTGCGACGGCGAAGTCGAAAGCGCGGCATCGCCTTGATTGGTATCTGGGCTGCTTGTGTTGCCTCGCGTTCGTTGTGTTGTAAAAGATACGTCTTGTTCTCTGCTGGTGCTGATAATGCAAGGATCGAATCTCATGTTTTCCATATTTGCCAGGTTGCGCCAGCGATCCCAGAGCAAAGGCTCGCCAGCTATGGGGAATGCATGCTCTCTTCCTGCCAAGTCGTCGACACCTCATCATCCTGACCTGCAGTTACAGGGCAGCCGTCCACTAGATAGAGCCCAACAGCGCCTAAACGTGGAATACAGGCTTGCCTAAGCACCTGTAGAGGCGCCGGAAGCGGTTCCATTTTCATGTGAGGTGAGGTGGGTTCCTTCGGTAGGCGGTGTCGTAGGTAGACCAGGGACTGGACAGCTCTAGCCGGAAGAGGACTTTGACTTGGCTTCGCTGAAGTTGATGTGAGGTGCTGAACTCGGGGTGCTGCAATCGTCCTATCGCCACCGCCGCCGCTTGTCCTTGGTGAGGGGCATGCAATTCCAGCAGCGTAGTGCAGCGCAACAAGGCGCTGGATACTGCTGGGATCGATGGAGTGTCGACTTTGAAATATACCAAAACACAGGGACGCAAAAAAGAAAACGCAGCAAATTTGAATGCAGAGCTTCGAAAGAACAGAAAAAAAACATTCACTAACCTAGACATCATTGCTTGAGTTGCTCTTCGTAACAGGTCAAAACCTCCTCCTGCATTTGAAGTCTCAGTGCCTGTCATGGCGGCGATTGCGAGGAGCTTTATTAAAGCTACCGCGGCTTAAAAACAGGGCCGAATTGTCGGGGCGGAGGAAGAGAGGGGCGAAGAAGCGGGTATATTGCGTGAGATGAATCGTATAATGTCGTCGATTGGGCGTCGCTGGCCCAGGGATCGTTGTTCGTTTCGAGGACGGGACGAAGGCGCGATAAGGGTTGATAAGCAAGCGAAGAAGAACAAGACGGAAGGTGAGGAAAGGATGATGGTTTATTGTTGGAAGAGAGGGGAAAAGATTTCAGATGGCGCGGGTCAGAAGAAGTGACGGGATGGAGATGATAATTACAGTAGATGTCTTTTTGGGGCAAGGTCAAGGTGAGTTGAGGTGGGCGTGCGTGGGCGGCGGTAGACTATGGCCTGGCCTGGCCTGGGGGTGTGTTTCCTTTTTGTACAGTGCGCCTATGTAGGTGCGTTTGAGAAGTGAAAACTAAAGGTAATGTGAATGTAAACTTCGAACAAGATACATCTGATTTCCAAGCTTTATTTTTACGAGAAAGTTTTCTAGTCAAAAGTTCTATAATAATGAATTGAAGCTCAAGAGAGTTGTAAAGGACAAATCAGGTGGGTAGGTAGGCAGTTGGGGTATTGGTAAGGAAGGAACGACGTCCTACTATTGCTGGTACATGCTGGGAGAGGCTCATCAACAAATAATTCATCAGATTACTTCACCTCAGCTTTTCAGGGATACTCAGTGCATGCTTACATCATTTTCCACTATTATGGGATTCGAATTTGATGCATATATCGGTTTTACAGACTTACGTTAGCCTTCTGTATTGCAAATACGACCTCTTTGTAGGCTGTGAGGTTCAACATGTCGAGATTTTCGGTATTCGGCTTTGTAGATAACACACAGCTAACGAACTACCTAGAGTTGGGACTTTTTAGTGATGGCGTTGAAGCTGGTTCGGCGCCATCCCGCACAAGTCAAGACAAGACAAGACAAATCAAACCAAATCAAAAGTCTCAAACCTGACTGACCCAGCATGGGACCCCTCTAACTACCTACCTTGCAGAAGAATGACCCCGCCCGCCTCTTGATAAAGTGATAACGGGTTTGAAGATACGTACGGATGCGTTTCCACGAGATGAGATAGGTTTAGACGAGTTGAGAGTGGATGCGTTGAGAAATGTCCATGACATCACCAACGCTGAATGCGAATTCATTATGAGTTGTTTGCAGTAACCCTGCCAGTATTGACTCCCAAGTCCCAACAGAGATGGACAGCTCATAGGACGAACGATACACCGTACATTTGTCTTGTGTTGTTTGATTTTGTCTTGGTTGCTTACAAAATAGCGGTGTCTTTTTTTCCTCTGCAAGGTTATTGCAAGATGGGAAACAAAAATGCCAGTTGGTTTTTAGGTTTCAACTGAATCATCATTTCAATGTACGTATCTAAACTACTTATTCGGAACCGACGATTGAGACGTGCGTATCCACTGGCAGGCAGATTTAGATTACAACACAATTACAACAAACACTCCACAGTGCGTATATCTTTTGCTTGGTTCAAGTGAGAACTTAGATAGTGGAGAGTCGACTTTTTTTTTGGTAATTAACAATCGCGCAATTCCCATCTCTGAAACGACCTGACTCCCAACTAACGGTGGGGATTTGGCTTTGGCGGTGTTTCAGTTTCAACCAGAGTTCTCTCTTGATTGCATTTATATTGCATGGTAAATTACATGTATTTTCCCCAAGGTAATTTCATAATAAGTCACCCGTCCTGACCGACAAATGTACATAAATACGAACTGGATCGGATTGAGTTGAGATTAGTGATGGTATGGCCTAGCCACCCCTAACTGCCTGACTATGCCGTCGCCTATCTTGGCTCCTTATGGATCTGTTGTTGTAAAAATAGGTACTTTCTTTAGCTGGTCTGGCGTTTAGTTAGTACTCAACTTGGCGTTAAACAAGATCTTGATATGTAGTATCGAGATTCCCTTTAAACAGGTATGAGTTGAAGGTAATGACCATCTAGTTCTGATCACAAGGCTCCTGCAACAGGATAGGATTGTCCAGAATACTTTCAACTCAGAAAGTATAAGCGAATTTGTCTCAACCCCGCCACAGCAAATGCTTCAGCAACAGGATTTTACAATACCAGCTGATCAACGGAATACGATCCGTATGAATCTCTATCTATGATAGGCTGTCGACTGCCTTTCATCCGTAGCGTACCAAGAACTCTTTTCTCACGCATAAGCTTATGGTTTCTTTCGGTTCGGGGCGATTGCCATATGCTTCCAGCCGTCTTATGGCATGCAGGACTGTCCTTTTTTTTTTTTTTTATACCAATACGCATCAACTCTAAGCTGTTGCCACAAACATTGTTCCTTCTGGTTCTCTGTCACTTACTCATCTTACCAGCCTCGCTGCATCAAACCCGACACCAACCATTGGCCAGGAGCTCAAAGGCCCTTAGAGTCCAGTAGTTTTGCTCCGTATCTTTGGTGAGCCGTCAATACGGATACGGATTCGTTGTCAGCCTTTGTATTCGTTTGTACCGTCGTTGTGTATAGAAGGTTACACATCCTCGTTATCCCTGTGGCCGGAGCAAAGTAGGCGACTGCACCATGCGTATTGCCACTATCTACGACAAGGATAATCTGTATTTGTTTCCAATACTATCCGTACACTCGAGTCATCTGAATACAGTACTAAATCTTGGCCATGCTGTACCTAGCCCAGACTTGCATAGACAGTTTCGGCAACATGGACCACTTCTTTTCACGATGATAGTGATAATGCATTCAGTCGCGAGGTCAATCTAAGCCGTCTGCATACTTTACTATAGTTACGATGACAAGATCAACAGTCACTGTCGACATGTCTACTGATATGTCATAACCTTCCCTGCTACCTTCACATGCTCGTCCCTATCTGACAACCTATATGGCAAATACTTTACGCACTTCTAATAGGTCACTATACATATAGACCACGCATCACAAGCCTGGTCCTAGTGTGATGAATGATCGACTTTCAGCCTCTGTTGCAACCTTCCCATGTGGTTGCCGTGTAGCAGCTGGTTACCCAATTGGGCAATACCCCGATTGTGATACCCAAAATCGGATACATCAACTTGCTAGCCGCGGCTGTATAGCGATACAGTAACATTTGATGTTGGGTGGTCTAGTGAAACATGCCAGGGGTCAGCAAAGAAACATGCCTATGCCCGATAGCTTAAATGCATGGCGTCTCATGGTTGAGCCTTTGTCTCTTGTCAGCTTATTATATCAATGCTGAGACGCCCTCAATGTATACAAGGCATATGCAGACACATATGGGACTTATCATAGGGGCGATGAAGTACTGAGCAGGTACAAAACATCTGGAACCACGTCTGTTTGTGCGACCAACATCCTGCCAGACGGAGACGAGAACCTGGTCATGATTTGTGTCGCTGGTGTACTCATGACATCAAAGCCATATAGGGCTCAGAAATTGGTGTAACTGAACCTGCAAAGGGGGTTTGTTGTCTCGTTTGCTAAAAAAGGACACGAGTCTAAGTAAGTGGTATTTTCTGCCGTTTGAAAGGCCTAGCCTTGAACATGGATATATATATTGGTACAAGGGTGGTCTAACATCATTGCAGCCCTCCAACAGGATACTCAAATTGCTTCAATAGCAACATGACCTGTGTCCTAGAGCACGGTACACAGCAGTAAGACGATACTTCACATCAACCTCTATTCACATGTGGCGCGAATATCAAAGGGCTTTATTATCATTAAACATTTAAGCCGGTGTATGTAAAGTGTTTGAGTACGAAGACGGCGGTTTCTGTCTGGTCTGTGACCGACCATGGGGTTCATCTCTCGGGCTCCCATCCTTTGTCCCATTCCTTTCATCGAATTTAGGCTCGCTTTCCAGACTCTCCCATCATCTGGTACCATCTCGCTTCCATCTCAGAGGTGACTCCCTGGGGCCATGTTTTAAGTTGAGATCGAGGCGTGAGCGGGTCTGGATAGTTCACTAAAGAGCCTGGTCAGCAACAGCAGTCACACTAAAGGCGGTTTTCTGTGAGAAGAACATACGAATACTGACACTCTGGTCAGTCAGCTTTGAACGAGTTGTCTCGCCGTCATCCGTGACTCTTTTCGAATATGTGTTGGCAGTGCGTTCGGTCATTTCGTGTGGCTGCGTAGACGAAGAACGTAGTCCACCAGCCATTGAACCTGAAGAAGCGTAATACAACTTGAAGATAGAAGAAAGAGCTGTTTTATTCAAGTCGAGAGGATACTGAAAATACTCTTCAAGTATTATAGTGGTGAACGGCGAAATGAAATTCGGAAAGGTGGTTACAAGGCAAGAACTTGTTTTGTTTGGCGGTATTGCATCTTACGTAGTAGGCATTGATGAACGCGGGCTGGCAGGCTGGAAGCTTGAATTAGACAGTGGCTTGGATCCGGATTCCAGCCCAGCCCACAGTCCAGCGTGGCTGCCCCACCAGAATGACAAGCCACCCCGCAATGTTCTATGAATTTCAAGCTCTGAATAGGGACATTGACTGGAAAGATGGAAGGGTTGAAAATGAGTTGTCTTGGGGATATATTCTCTATCTGTATTTAGTCCATAGTCCAGACTAAATTATACACTCACTATAACTTTCCTCAATCTTCTAGATATTCACGGTGTTGGATATTCCATCTAAAACACACCTCAGCCAAGTACCAATCCTACGTCGTGAGTTCCATTCTCAGCCAACTCAGCTCTCCTTCTCTCAATGAAAGCCTTAGCTCCCGAGGGCCCAGCCAAAAACCCACCAACACCACCACCCTGAGCCTGTCTTGCCCTGTTCCTTTTTCTCTTTCACCCAAAGTTACCAAACCTCCAACATTTGACTTGACCTCGCCCCATGCCCGACTTCACGATATCCAACAATACTGTCAAGCACCATTTCCCACGACGAAGACGACGACGTTGACATAAAACCCGAACCACAATCACCAAGTGAAAGATATTCATCATGGGAAAGAACTCGGCACTGGTCCCTGACGCCTGGGAGGATGATTGGGAGACTCAAGCAGACAAGATGGCCAAGGAACCCGAGCAACCTACCCCTCAAGCACCTCTGTCCAAGGCAGAACGCTTAGCACAACATGCCGAGCAGAATCGCAAACTTTGGGAGTCTGCGTAAGCCCTCTTACTTCGGCAACCTGTCCGGGTGTTTCGCTAATCTTGGGGATTTCTATATGACAGCGATGCTCCGCCAACCTTTAACTATTATGAGGCTAGTACTTCGGGTGTCTCTCTCACAACTCCGTTCAAACCACAGGTCAAAGTGCTCAGCCGGAAGCCCGTCATCGCTAAGCGCGATGCTGCTGCAGGCATGTCCGGACTCTCACCCGATGATGACAATGAATCGAAGAAGGAGATACCAATGACTCCAGAGGAAATCAGAGCAAAACAAAAGCGTGACAGGGAGGAAAAGCAACGTCGATACGAAGAAGCCAGAGCCAAGATCTTTGGAGAGTCGAACCCATCTTCAGGAGCCTCCTCGCCCGGCACAGTTACCCCGCCAAAAACCGATGGCTACACTGGCCGCGGCCGTGGTCGAGGTCGAGGTGGTTACAGAAACAACGACACTCGTCAATTCGATACTCGCCAACCCGATAATCGTGCTTTTGATGCTCCACGTAGAATGCAGAATATGTTGGGCTCGGGGCGCGAGCTGTTCGACCCGAATCACTCACCAAAGCCCGAGCAAGTATCACAAAAACGGCAGCCGGAGTTTTCGTCACCCGGAAGAAGCACAACTCCCCGTGACGGGCAGCAGCAAACGCAACCGCAGGCACCAATTCGAGCACCTAAGGGGCCGGATGGAAGTGGCCGAGGAGGTTTCGGCTTTGCTCAACGAGGTGGTAAGGGCAGTTGATTATTTCTATCGACAAGCTTCACCATCCGCCTCCAATCTTTCCAGCCAGTTGTACCACTGTCTCGTCTGTGGTTGCCTCCTTTCCAACGTCGCTAATAACCTCGCGATACGTTGTAAATGCAAGTCTATCTAGTCCAATATCTGTGGCCTCCGCCCAATGCGCCAGGGTATCATATATGTACGAATGGGAAATACCATCAACAGCTCCCGCAGACCCATTAACAATAGCTTCGGTAGCGCCTGCTTCCTCTCCAGAAAAGTATGCCTCGTCGACCTCCGCAAGCCAGCTCTTTTGCTCCTGAGGGCCTGGATTACCAGAGTAATTCTTTCGCTCCATGACAACAGGGTCGTCGACTTTGATTTGACCACCGCCGTTGGTGCAGCCTCCGGGGCAGGCCATGACTTCGACATAGCTATATTCAAGAGAGGCTGCCTTGCCTGCCGGCTTTCGAGCACTCCCAAATGGCTTGCCGCCAGGCATTCGAGATGGCTTGGCAGGCTTTAATCTTCGAACAAGGTTTTGGATGTTTCTGAAACCATAGTACCGAGCGGCACGGAAGACTGGTTCGCCGTTGACAACGATAGAGTACTCTGCCACATCGACATTGCGACCACGGGTGTGCACAATCTCTGCTCCGGGGGTCTGTGCCGCTCTGCTTTTGAGAATATGCCACAACAAACCACCTGATGTACCGGCCTCGCGAGGTGGATTTCCAGGCAGTCGTCGGGGGAAAAGAAAATCATGAAGTTTGGGATCGGGGAATGGGTTGCTCTTTGACAGTGGCGTTTTGGGGATGTTGAAGAAGTTCAGGCCCCTTGACTCGGCGAGCATGAGAATCTCTTTGCTCGTGATAACACAATCGACATCGCGGACACCTCGGCCTCGAATTTCCCCTTCGGCCCAGACCTCTTCAGTCAGTTCTTCTCGACTGGCTTCAAGCTTCTTATCGAAGCAGGGCATGATAGCCAGGTGCCAAATACGACTGGGCGCAATACCCAATGTCCGGCTCAATGTCGTCTTGAGCAGTGTGCCCATCAAAGCCTGTGGCGACTTGACCTTTGAGATATGTGGTAGGACGTGGGGATGGGTCTTCTCGGCGTAACAAACCCAGCCTGGGCAGGATGATGCAAGGATCGGTTTGGTTGGAGTTGTAGGTGTGGATTGTGAAGGGTTAAGGACTTCGTCTGCGCCTAGGGCGAGGGTTGCTTCTCTCGCAGTGTTGGTATCGAACACCCAGGTGAATTCGTTGTTGTGTTTGCCCCCACTGGCGACACCTTCAGGTCCGCGAAACAGGTTATCGAGCATGTGCCCGACTTGAGCCTCCGAGATACCTGCGCCGCATGCTGCAGCCAAGTTGGCTCTTGTTTGAGGACTCACACTGGCAACGAAGAGTTTTGCATTCTCGTCCTCTAAGCCTTCAACTCTGAACTTGCCGCTATCATCAGTCACCAGCCTTAAAGCCGGAGCCGAGTCAAGTGTTGTGAGAACTTCAGCATGGCTCTGGAGGCTCACTAGGACAGCCTCGGCGGATGTGACGCAGCCAGAACAAGCTAGACAATCTGTGAGGGAGATCTGTGCGGGCGCGTTTGGGTTCGCGGTAGGCTGTTGGCCGTCAAGTATAACTTCGGTCTCGAGGGACTGCGATTGCGGGGGCGGGGCGGAGGGGAGAGTTTCGATAGGTTTGATACAGGCGACGCCGGGAGAGATGAAGTCGTTAAGGTCGTCGGCAGATAGAATGGCACTCATGGCGCCGGTTGCTTTGTTGATGAGTTTTTGGAGGGCGGAGGGCGTTGTTCAAGGTATCGAGTATAGAGAGTTCGTAGTTGTAGTTGTCGCAGGGCGCCGTAGTTGAGTAATTGCCCCTCTAGAAATTTTAAATGGAGAATCTAGACGTTACTGGCTGACAAATAAACTTGTGCAATATTCTGGGACAGAGGGTAAAGTAACGATGCTAATTATATCATGAAAGGAGGCATTATTCTCAGACAAAAAGATAAGAATGTAATGGTGTTTAATAAAGTATCTCAACCTCAGAACGGCTCACATGCGGCTCGGGTTGGTCTTGTATAACTGACTCCTCGGAGCATCGGACACGGCGAAGACGGCGTATCAGACCGTGCTAAAGTAATAGATAGGCAATAAAGTCGTTATGATTTGCGGGATAGGGTCACTAACAAGCGAAATCGGCCCCTCACGCCAATGGGTTCCAGAAGAAAGCGGCTCTTTGTCAGTTTTTTAAGTGGCAAAGCAATTCTGTCAGTCCAGGCTCAGTCAGTTGCACTCGGTTCGGAAGTGGGGGACATGAATGAAATGGAATGGCCGGACGCAGTACGTACCCTGACCTGAATTGAGGTGATGGTGACGTATAAGTCCATCTGTTTTGAGACGTCTTGACGCGAACAAGTTCTAGAGCTTCAACAACTACTACTTCCAACAGCTATCTACGCTTCCCTTCTACAGCTTTCTCTTCTCTTCAGCCCACAGTATAATCGCCAATTGACTAGAATACAACTCTTTTGCATATATCTTTAACAATGAGCGTATGTATCTCGTTCTGAACCTCTCAATTCACCAACTGACTGATCTCAGGCTATCGCATCGTACAGCTTTGGAAACTTTGCCTGGCTGGGAACCCAGGCACTGCCTCTTATCATCTGGCCTTCCTTTGTTGGATCTCTTCTCCGGTCTGAGAATGATCCTTCTTCCCGTGAGTCGCCTACGGACCCTTTTCATTGTCGCGACTAACACCAGTTTAGCTCTCGAGACCTACTTTGGTCGATCGCTCGGACTAGCCCTTCTTGCGCTTGGCCTCATGGTGGTCGTCCTTTCAGGCGCCCTCCCTCTCGATTCTGCTTCAAAAGGTAAACATCCACTGCTCCCTCGAAGTCATATTACCTAAAGTAGCTGACACCTCGATAGAAGCTCCCGATGGCGCACCCTCGCCCTATGCCTCCGCCGCTGTCCTTATATCCACTCTACACCACGTATCGAGTGCCTTCTACTGCTATGGTCGCTACGCCTGGACTGGCGAGACAGGTTTCCTACTTGGCTGTGCAGGAAGCGCAATCTTTGCGACTTTTGGAATATACTGCGTTTTGTTTGCTGGCGACAATGCTATGACGAGCCGGTACCACAAGTTTGATCAGAGCACGAGCGGATTCCCCTTCAAAAACTCGCAGTCTTACCGGGCCAAGAAGAAGGCTCTGTAGAGAAATCGTTATTGGACATGTGTACAAGAATCGCTGTAATTATTAAGTCATAGTTTCGTTTTGCTCTTTCAGGGATCTATAATAAACCCGTCCGCTGTGCAAGAGTTCCCAATTCCCCATGACTAACTCCCCCAACTCCATGTCCGTTTTGTTTGATACTTAGTTTAGAGACCCGAGCTATCAGCATGGAACCTGTTGGATGAAGACCGCTCTTGCTGTACTGGGGTCGATCGATAATTTCTATTCCTCGATCACGGCTGCTTGTATCCCATTCGTTGCCGTGTCTTGGTCTTGGTATCGAGCACCGTTGGTCTTTTCCCCATCGACCCCCTCGACACTCTCGACGGCTCCAGGTACGTGTACATCAACAGCCCCCGTGAGGATAGCCTGTCGCCGATCGTGCCAGTTGACTTCGCTCTTGATGGCTTGGTGTATCAGCACTTCCTTCTCGCGCCACTCCTGGAAGTAGATGTCCTCCCACTCCTTGCATTCTTTCGTCAGTGACTCGCCAATCTCCTCAGCCCACTTGGCTTCCCAGTGGCACTTTCGGTAGAGCTTGTCGACAGGGAGCTGGAGCTCATCGGGGGTAAAGATTTCGTCAGTCAGGGGGGTAAAATATTCGGCGTTGGCTTCGTCTCCGTTCATGTCGTCCATGTCGTCGTGGCCACCTTGTGAGTGCTGGTTGGTCTTCATAATGATCTTGATCTTGCCTCCCTTGCCCTGGGGTCCGGACTGCATTGACTTGGGAACTGGGTCAGATGGGCGGAGAGCCTCTGTCTCGTGAACTGTTCGCATGTGCTTGGCCAGCGCATCTGATCTTGTGAATGATCGATCACACTCTGTTATGGGTTAGCGACGGTATACGAGCGTTCGGCGTGGGTGAACATACCAGGCAAATAACAGTAGAATGGCTTCTCTCTGGTATGACTGCGCATGTGCGCCTTGAGGGCATAACCACTGGCATGAGGCAAACCCTTTCTGGTGCAGCTCATCCATTCGCATGTGTACTTCTTTTGCCTGTTCTCGATATGGGAGTTGTGAATGTGCTCAACCAACTTGTCCATGTTGCCCTGGTCGCCCGCTGGGCAACCATCCCAGTCGCATTTCGTCACTTGCTCTTGGAAATCCTCTTCATCGAGACGCGCATTGATAGGAGAACTAGGAATATCGCCTGAAGTGTCAGATGAGACGTCGGACATGCCCTCAAGAGGATCAGGCTCTGGTACAGCTTCTGGTTCAGCGTCGGGGATTACGGCAGATGATGTTGTTGATCCAGCTTCGAGTCGCTGGCGCTTCGAGGGTCGCAGTGTCGACTCGTCGTAGTCGTGGCCACCATCCTCGTATGTTTCCGACTCGTACGTCGATGAGAGTGGTGACTCGGGTGAAGAATCGCGTGCCATATTCGCGTGATGGATGCCGAGGCGCGTCTCCTTGGTCGTTAAAGTTAGGGGTGGGATTGCGGAGGTCTCTGAGATATTAAGGAGAAATACGAGTTGCGGAGGGAAGAAACAATCAGTTGCTTGATGACAAGGATAAAAGGTTCCGGGAATGTCCCTGAAAAGCAGATTGGCGATAAGTAAATATGCTGAGCTGCCCGTTGTCCAAAAAACGCCAATTAGAAGCTTAGCAACACAGTGCCAAAAGAGTAGCACGATCCTCAGAGTGTAAGTCCTGACTTGTTGTCAAAGCCTATTAGGTCAGAAACGAAATTAGCGAGTCAGTTTATACCACTCGGTAGCGAACTTACGTATCACTTATTCCTACATCTTAAGTTTAGTGTAGCTTCTCCAATAGCCGCGTTTCCAAAGTCTCGTTGTCGCATAGTCAAGGGCTGTGATACACAGTATGCATACTCTGGCCGCCAAGACAGACAGAACCGATGCGATGTATGTCGGTCGGATAGGGAAATTACTGAGTCAAATAACAAAAGACAACCTAAATATCTACAATATTCTATTAGCAGTCACAGGCTTTTCCCATTATATGTCTTGTGTCAAGCATCGTCTTTTGCTTGATGCATTTGTATTTATCCCTTGAATCAACAATCCCTTAAACTCCAGGCCTTGAACCCAATTTGCGAGCTATTGCAACAATATGATCCCCAATCTCACCAAATTTTGTGTTCCTATACGTGCAGGAAAGATCGTAGCTTCCCCGGAGGACATACGTCAAACTTAGGCACCGTTCGAGTTGGCAAGCTTGCGGCGGTCTTTCACGGCCTGCGCAAGAGTGTCGAGCGTGGAGATGGTGTCCTCCCAGCTGATGCAAGCATCAGTGATGCTGACGCCGTACTTGAGCCCGGACTTGCCCTCGGCGGGAACCTTTTGGTTACCTATTGGTATGTTAGTTGATGTTTATTCTGTCGTAGACACTTCTGTAACTTGCCCTCGTTGATGTTGCTCTCGATCATGACTCCCATGATGGCATCCTCACCCTTGGAGATCTGGCCGGCGATATCAGCAGCAACCTTGGGCTGGTTCTTGTGGTCCTTGGAAGAGTTTCCGTGACTGCAGTCAATCATAACTCTCTGTCGCACGCCCTTCTTCTGAAGCGCCTCCTTGGCAAGAGCAATGCTCTCAGCATCAAAGTTGGTGCCCTTGGAACCACCGCGGAGGATAACGAAGCAGTCGTTGTTGCCCTCAGTGCCGACAATGGCAACAACACCGGGCTTGGTAACTGAAAGGAAATGGTGAGGATGCTGAGCCGCACCAATGGCATCAATAGCGACGCCCAGAGAACCATCAGTGCCGTTCTTGAAGCCCACGGGGAAACTCAGGCCACTAGCAAGTTCACGGTGGAGCTGGCTCTCAGTTGTACGGGCGCCAATGGCACCGACTGACAGCAGATCAGCAAGGAACTGAGGGGAGATGGTATCCAGCATTTCGCTGGCAATGGGCATGCCCTTGGCAGTCAGATCAACAAAGAGCTGTCGAGAGATGCGCAGACCCTTGTTGATCTTGAAGCTGCCATCAATATCGGGATCGTTGATCAATCCCTTCCAGCCGACGGTTGTG
Source organism: Fusarium goolgardi (assembly GCA_014899075.1). NCBI lineage: Eukaryota > Fungi > Ascomycota > Sordariomycetes > Hypocreales > Nectriaceae > Fusarium > Fusarium goolgardi. The sequence continues at coordinate 14,170 of JAAVUI010000450.1, forward strand.
CGCGGCTTCTCGAGGTAGGATCGCATAACAATAAGAAGCTCATCCTTGTGTTTCTCCTTCTCCTTCAAGAGGAGGTCGCAGTAGGCGAGGGCAGCCGCGGGGTCGTGAATGGAACATGGGCCAATAACAACGAGCAATCGGTTCTTCTCGTCGGTGCCATTGACAATAGCGACAGTTTCGTTGCGACCTTTGAGGACTGTCTTCTTGGATTCGGGGGACTGGGAGATTTCGTGCTGAAGCAGGTCCGGGGGAGTCAAAGGGTTGTAACCACGGACTGGGAAGTTATTAATTAGTACATGCGCTGGGTGGATGTATTGTATAAGCCAAAGCTTAGGTAGAGAGTATGTACTCACTTCTCCAATCTTCAGAGTCGGCTTGGTTGCCAACATTCTTGTTTGGGATGAAGAACTTGAATTATCGTGAGTCACTGTCCAGAATCAAAGGAGAGAGCTTGGAGGGGTCGACTTACAGACGAAGACATTGTGACGATGATGGTGGGGGTGGAGAGAAACAAGTTTCAATTGTGCAAATACGTGTGAAGATAGCACGGGGGAGAAAGTGGTATCAAAGAGATGAATGCAAAGATAGAAATAAATAAAGAAGAAGAAGAATCAAGATATTGTCTCGATGAGGGCAGAAAGAAAAATAAGTATTTAGCTGTCTCGTTCGTCTCTTGCTTCCCTTCCTTTCTATTCGCGCCGGCCTCGGGGTGTCAGACTCAAGAGATGGTTGTGATTGTCTGTACACTGATTGGACAAACTGCTCTATGCCCCACACCCTTTTTGGCCGGTCTAGCAGTAAATCCCTAGAAAGGCAGGTACAAGTTCCGCCCGTGCGATCCTAGCAGATGATCAAGTACATACATGGAAGCTCCAGAATTAATTTTAGCTTGACTCACCTCGAACCAAAAAAGAAGAGAATGGGCACTACTTGCCACTTACTATTAGCCACCAGCTACAGTACTGGCTTAGGGTACTAATTCAAGCCAAACGTTAGTGACCGCTGTTTTCTAATTGTAGGAGACTATTTCTTGTTGTGGACTTATGATTGTGAATATCAGAGTCTATTGCTGAACGCCACAGAGATGAAAAATACTACTCCCAATGCTACTGTCTTGACATGACTACTAGTCAAGGTTCGTTCTTTGGTCACCATACTGGTTACCCACTACCGAGATAGTCCCTGTGCACACGCAAAGTCTGTTAATCCAATTGGCCGAGTTTCGTTTGTGGCTCTTGGCTTTTGGATTGTTGTTGCATTAGAAAGGGCAAACAGACGGACAAGACAATGCTCAACGCCCGTTAGCTGAAACGCTCTAACAACAACAACCAGCCAAACAAGAAACGGTATTAAAGGATTCAAAAAAAGAATCCTGCGTATCGCAAGTGGCTGGAACTCTCCCGCCGGGAATTGAACCCGGGTCTCAAGCGTGACAAGCTTGCATACTGACCACTATACTACGGAAGATGATGGTTGTTGATCAACCATTGTAGCGGAGTTCGATGTCTGCGGGTTTCAATTTTATTTCTATAAAGCCCAGCAGCTTTAGGTGTGAATTATAGTATGAATAAGGAGGTAGTGAATAAGTCAGTGTTATAACTCGTTGACCCTCGAGCTCTACTTTCTAACTATATATACGCCCTTTACAACTTGGCGACTCAATTAAGTATTACCCGTCTTGTTTAATATGGTACATGAATGACCTTTATGGTGGGCTTCGTGGAACCTCTATTACAAGCTTATTCATTATAATCAGACAGTATGTCTATATGATATCAATGTTGACAATCTTGATATCCTCCTCAGGCTTTTCCTTGTATGTCCGCACATTCTCAATCTTGTGAATAATATCAAAACCTTGTGTCGCCCGACCGAAAATCGTGTGCTTCCCATCCAACCAGGGCTATTAAGAGTTAGCAAATACTTGTTACAGAAATGCGAAAGGTCACTTACTGTCTTTTCTGTTGTGATAAAGAACTGACTAGCATTGGTGTTGGGTCCTGCATTGGCCATGCTGACAGTGAACGGCTTGTCGTGCTTGAGACTGCTGAACTCGTCCTCAAACTCCCGCCCCCAGATACTCTCACCACCAGTACCGTCTCCAAGGGGGTCTCCTCCCTGGATCATAAACTTGCGGATCACACGATGGAAGATTGTGTTGTTGTAATAACCGCTCTTGGAGTGTGTCACAAAGTTCTCAACAGTCTTTGGTGCTGCGTCAGGGAATAGACGGATGTGGATGTCACCATACGTCGTGCGAATAATGGCACCCGTACCAGTTTCGGTCTTCTTGGCCTTTGCATCCTTCTTGTGGCCCAGCATCGTTGGCTTCTCGTTCTGGACATCTCGGGTCGACTTGGAGACCTCCTCTTCGTTCGTAAACATATAGAATCGCACTTTGCCAACGCCAGTCGCGACTAGCATGGGATCTCGAGTTTCTGCTTCTTGCAGAAGAGGGTTGACGGAGGCACCCATTTCGACCGTCGTTATTCCCTTCTTCTGGGGTTGTCCCTGGTAAATGGCAATGTTGACAGCGCGGAGGTTTTCATCCTTTCCATACACCTTGACTACTTGGTTGGTGTATGTGTTGAGGACCTTGATTCCTAGCATGGAGCCGTAAATGATAAAGTTCCCTGACTCGTCAAAGATGACATTCGTCTTGTACTTGAGCGTATCCGACTCGATATCCCTTTCGTGAGCAGCTCTACGACCGAATTCGACATTATCCAATTTAGCAGCCCCTGTTCCTGCGCGGTGCATTTCTTCAGCAACCTGTAGAGACTCATCGTACTCGCGATGCAACTTGGCTGTAGCGAAATCAAACATGCGGACCTTTCTATCGGGTAAAGAAAAGGTGACGAGACTCTTGCCGTTTGGTGAAATAGACAGGCATGAGGGGACAGATTTGGCCTTTTTGAAATCAAACAGGTTCGTCGAACTCTTGTACTCGAAAACCCCGTCGGGTTTCTCGTAATCTCCGCTTGGTCGCCAATATTCGAGCATGCCACCCTCATCCGCGGAAACCACGCAGTCATACGCTTCATTGTACGCCATCAGATGTATAGGCTTTCGGTGTAAGCCCTTGATCGTGTGGATGGCCTCTTCCTCTTCTCCTCGTCCATCGTAAATATGTATCAGGGGCTTCGATTCCTCGGAGACGGCCAGGAGTGGCAAGGAAGCACCCTTGCTGTGGACCCAGCAAACACAGTTGGGAGCATAGTTGAGAGAAATCATAGACAGCAGATCAAATGTGATGACATCAAAGATCTTGACCGTTTCGTCCACGCCAACGGTCGCAAAGCTTCGGCCATCATTGCTAACTGAAACTGACTTGATCTCGCCATCGTGCGCCTTAAACTCCTTGACGAAATCGATGCCTTGCGCAATCTTTTTCCAAAACTTGACGACGCCGTCTATCGAGGATGTGATGAGGAATTCGGTCAGGGGAGTCCATGTCGCAAAGAGGATTTGCTCTTTGTGCATAAGAGACTTGGAGTATCGAGGCGACTTGGGCAAAGCGGCGACGTAGAGTTTTTCGTGTGGTAGGACTCGTCTTTTCTTCTTAGGAGCTTGTGAGGGTAGCTGGGGGCCCATGTCATCATCGGAGGAGCTGTCTATGGTCATTGTTAGTATGTTCAAGAGGTACGGGATGGAGCTGTATTTCGTACCTGAAGCATCGTCGCGGAACTCAGTGTGATTGCGCTTCTGCGAGCGGTTATCATCATCCGACGCCATTTCTAGTTTTCGGTTCGTTTCTCAGTATTTTGATTGGACGGTTATAGATATTGCGACAGGTTGGTAGCTTTCAGAAGTGCATCGTTTGTTTAATCTGCAGTTTGCGACAGGATTAGATTGTTGACTGGACAAATTCAGCCTCATGTGGCACGACCTTGAAGTGTGGCGGTGCCTTGACACCTGTTGGGGGAAACGGATGTATGTGTAAGTCGCAGAAGGGGGAAGCCACACCCCCTCGGAAGCCGCCCGCCCTTATAAAATGCACTAAGTAGGCCTTTTTTTAGCAGTTCTAATTAGCTTAAGATAGAGGCTTATATAGTTATCTAGACTATATTAAGTATAATATAAAAAAGAAGTAATAGTATATTTTAGAAACATATAAATAAA